>JAFMSR010000010.1:18619584-18644556 GCA_022818135.1 Saxidomus purpurata | reverse complement strand
TGATTGCCTTGATGAAATCTAGGTCGAGTTTGAGCATGCGGCATCTAGGGTAAAAAAACTAAGCCACCCGGTCAAATCATAGAAAACCTTGTGTGTGCAATAGAGGTTGCATTTTTCATTGAATCTTCATGAAACTTGTTCAGTATGATTGCCTTAAATAAAAAAATCTAGGTCAAGTATGAATATGGGGTAAAATCTGAGATAACAAATACTAGGTCACCCGGTAAAAACCTTGTGTATGCCATACAGGTGATATTTACAACCAAATCATCATGTGAATTGGTCAAAACTTTTGCCTTGTCAAGGTCAAACAGAATGTTTGTGTTTAATATATATAGTTTAGAGCTGAAGTTTGGTCACACACTGTCATAAGTCGCAGGTTAGCGATATAGGGCCATCTTGGCCCTCTTGTTTTTCAAATAAGCTTTTTTAATTTTAAAACTCAACCCTTTCAACTATTCATGTAATGCCTAATTCAGTCTTCTCTTACGGTTTCCCCTATACTTCTTAGCCAATCCCTGAGCCGGACTGCAATAGCTTCATCTTACCTTCTATCAGTGAAAACAAGACCAAACTTTGTTTATATCCTAAACACATAACCACATAAGAGTATCTGTAAGTTTGCTACGTTTTAAAACAATTACGTACATCTATCTTAAAGGACTGTGGTAATATTTGCTTGAAGCGTTTTAAGTATACATCAATAATTACGCCCTCAGATAGAAATTTAGACAAATCTGGTACTTTTGTGCATGTTCATCCATGGAGTGTGTAGAACGTGTGGTAAATAAGATGCTACACTGCTGCTGCCAACTTTTCGGTTTTGCTACTGCTACTGCCACGTTCACATTTCTGCTACAACTACTGCCAGCTACCATCGGGTTTGCTATTAAGATACTGCCAGCTATTGCTACTGCCACTTTCACGTTTTTGTTACACTACTACTGCCACTTTCACGTTTTTGTTGCACTACTACTGCCACTTTCACGTTTTTGTTACACTACTACTGCCACTTTCACGTTTTTGTTACACTACTACTGCCAACTTCACGTTTTTGTTACACTACTACTGCCACTTTCACGTTTTTGTTACACTACTACTGCCACTTTCACGTTTTACGTTTTTGTTACACTACTACCGCCACTTTCACGTTTTTGTTACACTACTACTGCCAACTTCACGTTTTTGTTACACTATTGCTGCCACTTTCACGTTTTTGTTACACTATTACTGCCACTTTCACGTTTTTGTTACACTACTACTGCCAACTTCACGTTTTTGTTACACTACTACTGCCACTTTTCACGTTTTTGTTACACTACTACTGCCACTATCACGTTTTTGTTACACTACTACTGCCACTTTCACGTTTTTGTTACACTACTACTGCCAACTTCACGTTTTTGTTACACTACTACTGCCACTTTCACGTTTTTGTTTACACTACTACTGCCACTTTCACGTTTTTGTTACACTACTACTGCCAACTTCATGTTTTTGTTACACTATTGCTGCCATTTTCACGTTTTTGTTACACTATTACTGCCACTTTCACGTTTTTGTTACACTACTACTGACAACTTCACGTTTTTGTTACACTACTACTGCCACTTTCACGTTTTTGTTACACTACTACTGCCAACTTCACGTTTTTGTTACACTACTACTGCCACTTTTCACGTTTTTGTTACACTACTACTGCCACTATTACGTTTTTGTTACACTACTACTGCCAACTTCCTACAGATCATTTAGTATGTAACTTTTATACATGTTGCCTCTCCATTTAATGTATGTATCCACTTCTGATGGTAGTTATCTGATGGCGGCCAACATCAAATTAATTCCCGCAGCATTTCTGTTATGTCTTGCCAAAATATTTCGTTTGGCAAATTAGGCGGACTTCAGCAATTATGCTTAACTGTTTATGTACAAAATATATATAACTTTTGGCGAATTAGAATTGCCTCATTTGTCTCATTTGTATTACTATACATCCTTTCATAGTTCGAAATTTGTAATAATATATATCACCATGTATCATGTTTCATATACTAGTTTGTTCATGCCATGTACACTCTTTTTATGAAGGAAAAAAAACAGAATTATCTATCTATCTCTACACGGGTTTAGCGCCAAAAATTGCCGCTATAGTTACCTCCGTATCTAAGTTTAGCACCTAGCACTGATGCTAATTCCTTCTTAAATAAAGCCAGCACAATTAAGGTTTAAACAACTCCAAAGCTGGAAGTTATTTTTTCCTTTATGTTTAACGTCTGGTACACTACAGGCAAGCTAAATTTCCATTTGGGTGGGCATGCTTTCATGTACCACGACAGGATCGAAATGGTTCGATTCCAATGAAAAGTCTGTTTCATGTGACATGTGTTTAGTCATAGCCGATGTGTTTATAAAACCATCGGATAAACCCTAACGTTATATAATCACGTTTGAGGAACATAAAAAAAACTGCATTTTAGTGTCAGTAAACTAGTATATCGACCGCGTCTCTATGTGGTTCCCGTTTGTGTAGAAACCCTAATATATCCCTTTCCATTTTACATCTTGACCCTCATGTGCTGTCCTGTGGTTTTTTCGGCGTATCATGTCATTTTTATGACAGTTTTGCCTGCTTTCGCCTATAAACGAATATACTGTTTACAGTGACTTGGTAATGATCTGGATACATGATAATATGTCATTCTATATTCTTTCATCGTGTATTTAAGTGAAATTGAAGTCGGTTAAATTTTAAAAATAGTTAGAAAATAGTAGCTACTGCTACTGCCAGCTTCGCGTTTTTGCTACTGCTACTGCCAGCTACTGCCAGCTATAACCTTCTACACACTATATAAAGGTTGCATTTCCATTTGCTTTTTATGAAACTTTATAAGATAACGAAACAATAATTTACATGACATGTGCACATTAAAGCAAGTCATGTGAAAACTAAAGAATCTGTATAAAAGTGCAGGGAAAATTTATTGACATTATTCATAAACGTGTACAAACGTGCGCGTGATACCTATACAAATTTGGGCCATGTGGAGTGAAGACCTACTGTAACAACACTTCATCGAATTGCTAACGCGTTACAGGCTTTCTTTTTGTGAGCGAGTTCACGGAACTTGATTTAAAATTATTTACGCGTGTTCAAATCATGATTTATACAGAAATTCGACTACGTTGGATGACAATTGGATGAAAATTTATGACTCTTCATCAGGTTCAATCGCTTTGTTTGTTTGTTTCAGGATTTTGGTGGCAGTGATATTTTCGAGTTTGCTACACCCAGTTCTGTTAAAAACCGCACTACTTGTCATTGATGTACAGCTCTGTTTCCTTCCGGGAGGCTCACTTGCAGTTACCGACGGTGATGACGTAATACCTGTTATCAACAACATTCGTCGTGAGTATGAGGACGAAATTGCACTGACGGTCTTCTCTCAGGATTGGCACTGTAAAAACCACGTGTCATTTGCATCACAACATGACGGCTACGATCCATATGACGTCATCACTCTACAATATGATTCCGAAGGTAGGGGCCTATAAATGTCTATTGTTGACTCTCTATAGAATAGCTATGGAAAGCCATGAATGTCTTATATGAACATTTTAATATCATGAAGCCGTAACAGTAATTACATAAAGCGTCAAACTAACAATGCATGAACTTAATGATGAAACTTTGATATGGAACCATAACATTAAATCTATAAAGTCAATCTTTGAAAGTCTCATTTTATCAAGAAAGATGTCTTACTAACAGAAATTACCTTTACAACTTGAATACGAAAGAAAGGCGTATGACAACATTGTTTTAGAGTTATATCATTATCCTATATATAAATTTATGCTACTAGGCTCTATATCAGTAAAGTAAATGAGATCTTAAAACTAACATGTAGAGTAATACGTGGGAGCACGATTAAGCGTAATAACAGGATAATTATTATCAAAGGAACCTGTGCAGGAAGTGACAGTGACCGTATGGAGGACGCTTCGCATTCTGTGAATGACTTTATGGCCAGACCACTGTGTAATCACAGACTGATGCGCAGTTAGCTCCAAATTAACGAGGAAACTCAGACGACTTTTCGGAGGCTACAAATGTGAAATCTGATTTTTAGTTTGTGCAGAAACATGATATATTACTTATTAGCAAATCGACCACTGGACACCTTAAAATGTTCCCAATAACCCTTAAGCTAATTTGCTAAAATTTGGTCAGATTTTCACCTTATCAACGTACGATGTTCAAGACCCTAGTTTGAAATGTATCTATTAAACGAAAGTCGGCAACATATATTATCACAGACCCCATAATTCCTCTACTTGTGCAGACATGTCATAATCCCGCCGAAGCCTAAGGAGATATTAGAAATGGTCTTCGTGAGAACGCCGTTGAACATTCGACCGTCCCAATTTTGTCAAAAAAAAAACCAAAAAAGTAGTTACAATTTTCTTCATCAACGACAGAGCACATTGGGAGGAAGTGCAGTGTGTAAGAACACTCTACCTTGCCTACTTTTAGAGTTGGTCCCCTTTTATCGATTTAATTGAAACTTTTCCGATACTTCAAAAGTACTCAAGGATTTTCTTATTAATGCTGACGTACTAGGAACAGGCGCAAGATTAATAACTCGACCTTGCCACTTTTAGGTAGCCCTTTATCAAATTTACTTGTCGATGCATACAAGTTTGAGGGATTTTCATCAAAACGCATGCACTGTCAAAGCACATTGGTCGGAAGTGCAGTGTGCAAGAACAATAACTGTACCGGTGCCCTTTTAGAGATATTCCCTTTAAATTTACTGTAAATAGGCCCTATGTCCAGAGTATAACTCCAAAAGAGAGGGATTGACTTCAAACTTAACTGACATAGACATTGGTAGATGTAAGTGTGCGAGAACAATACTTGACCTTGCCTACTTTTAGAGTTATTCTGGTCGTAGCATAAGCATAAAGTAATTGGGGGATATACTTCAAAGGTTAATACACTGTGCACATTGGAGAATCAGTGCAGTGTGGCGGACGCTTCCTTGCATTCTTTTAGAATTATACCCTTTATCAGATTTACCATACCAGTTTGTCCAAGCAACCAAAAGTGACTTGCGCAGTTTTGCTTCAAACTTAACACGAAACCAGACGACGTTATGAAGTGCAGGAAAGGCTACAACTGTGATGTATTATGTTATTCCGATTTTAAGATTTGCTTCAAAAAATTCCAGAGCATAATAATACTTGGGGGATTTTCTAAACTCAACACACTGGCATCGCCATTGGAGGAAGTGTTGCTGCAAGAATAACTCACCTTCCTTTTAGATAATTTGCAAAGATTTGCAGATTTATACCTTGATCATGACACGATGTTCAAAATAAGTTTGCAAACCTGTTCATCCTATCTAACTTACTTGAAAAGTACTCGGCATGACCATACATAGGTTTTTAAGGATTTCCCTCACCAAGTAATATTTTGTACACCTTCAGGTAACTTGTGCCTCAGGGATATAACCTTTAACATCTCTTGTTCACCTAGGCACTATTTTAGTTGTTCATTTAGGTAGTGACATTTTGACATTTCCAATCTCAGTAGAACCACACAATACGCTTAATTTTTGATTCGCGTGTTATAGGTTGACTCCTATTCAGCTTTCTACGACAATGGCGGATTTTCGAAAACAGAACTGGAGGACATTTTGCAGCGTAATGGTATAACAACAGTGATTGTGACAGGACTGGCCCTGGACTTCTGCGTGTACTATACATCTGTAGACGCAAAGAAAATCGGTAATATTACCTAACTGGTCTGTTGATTTATAAACACAGATAAGGGGTTAGACATCGGACACATAGAACATCATGTTTGCAGGCTTGGTTAAGGGGTGAGACACATAGAACATCATGTTTGCAGGCTTGGTTAAGGGGTGAGACACATAGAACATCATGTTTGCAGGCTTGGTTAAGGGGTGAGACACACAGAACATCATGTTCGCAGGCACGGTTAAGGGGTGAGACACACAGAACATCATGTTCGAAGGCTCGGTTAAGGGGTGAGACACACAGAACATCATGTTTGCAGACTCGGTTTGTCACAGCTAGTCTGTTTACAACAGTAAAACATTATTAACATATTCCATGTTCTCACTTAAAATTATATCCCGTAATAGAAACACATTAACTTACATGTAATACCAAACGGGATATTCCTGTAAGTGAAAAATACTACAATTCATTCTCTTTTTTATGGTATTCAGTTGTATATGATGTACATGACTGCCGAAAAGCTCGCATTCCTTGTTCAAACAATTACGTAGTCTGTGTTACCTGTCCCCACCATTACTAATCAAGTCTGTAGCTTGCCAGTACAACAAGGAACCGCAGCTACTGACAGCCGAACACGCCCTGTTTTAATCATACCAGGATGACAAATACGAGGAGTTTTAAAGTCTGTAACAAAAACTCTAACTCGAATCGGCTTCTTGAACAAAAATGATAGGATTCTTAATCATCAATGTAAGCGATGTTAAATGCAACATACATTGTGTGCCATGGGATGTCTTAATAGTGCATTTAGTTACTGTGCCGTGGATATTCCAGAGTCTCTCAAGCAACATGATGTTGAATTGCAGCCCAGGGAGATTTGTTTTTTCTTATAACAGCCACAGAACATTGTTCTACCGTGAAATCAAATTTGTTTATTACATATACATCTACATCCTGTTAAAAATTTATAACAAGGAATCAGCAATAACTGCTAACAATTTCTTTCTAAGTTGAACATTAGTATAATATAGAGTTACAGTGAGGTGTGACATTTTTGAATGTCTTTAATAGATTCTGGTAATAAAGTGTGATTTTGAAGTGACAATTGGGATTCAGTGAGTACAAAATGCAGACAGAACAATGCAGTAAACTATGTTTATAACGAACTTCTTGGTGCCATTTAAATGTGTTCCTTATAATCCGTCATAGTTTGTTTTATCCATTTATCATTTCTATATAAGTAAAAGAAAGAAAAACACTCAGGCAGAGAAAATATGTTCATTATATCAAGAATTTCGCTATATCGGGGTCATTAAATACATAGTTTACTTTAATTAACAGCTGTAGTATATTATATATGAGCCATTTTAGGGGTTACTTGATGTCAGTAAGCTTGTGGGTGTTCAAATTTAAGCGATAGGTGTAAAACAATCCATTACTTTGGACTTTTTGATATTATTTCATGCCACGATTTATTTACTCGAGTTTTTGAAACTACTTTAATACACAACGTTATCTAAGTTTTCAGGAAAATAACTGATTGATTTCCTCGGGAAAATTATTGATTGATTAAGACAATGTCATTACTTTTTGCATGCGTTATTATACTGTATAAATTATGTAACTATAATTAAGGCTATATGTGTTGTTTCATGCCAATAAAGATATGTTATGTTATGTTATGTTATGTTTAAACATGTACATAATCAATGATTAAATCGGTTAATTAATTGACTTTATTCAACTGTTGTACTGTAAAAACCAATGACAATGACCATGATTGATTATTAAACACTTCAGGATTAGATGTGTACACAGTTGTTGATGCCAGTAGACCAGTAGTTCCGACAGGGGTACCTAAAGTGCTTGAACATCTAAGGTCAATCGGTAAGTTAAACACTTTACAAATACTGCTAGATTGATATGATACGCATAGATTCTGGTATGTATTCTAGGATGAATTGTAGCCTTAAATCGCTTCTTCAAACTTTAAGTAGGTAAAATAGACTTTACTTTTCAGTGATATACTGGTTAGCATATTACTGTGCGCAGTTTAGATGCGTAGTAATCTAATAAAAATGCCGTAGGAGTCTTGAGTGATACAAAGCACTAATGGTGGCATCTAAACGACAAACTTATTTTCGTAAATGCATCAAAATGAACACTGACCTATACTTTTTTTCTCGCGGATATACTTTAAACCCATGAATATTTTTCATCAACTCGGTCAGTATCTTATTCCGTTTGGCCAAAAGTATCAATTTTTAAATTAGACCGCCTCAATAGCCTAGTGGTAGAGCGTCCGCTTCGAGTGCGGGAGGTCATGGGTTCGCTCCCTGGCCGCGTCATACCGAAGACGTAAAAATGGTAGCTCCCTTGCTTGGCGCTCAGCATTAAAAAAGGGAAACTGGCTTCTCTTCTCTCATATCCTCACGGCGATGGATACCATCAGGAATGAGGTGTCGAGAGTGATTAATATAAGTTGGATAACTTGTTTCGCAATCGACCTTAAATAAATCAGTATAAACTAAACTATTGGTTTGTCAACATTTCGGTAACAAGTTACTGACCGTCGCAGGCAGTAACATTGATTCATCTGACCTGTTTTAATCTATATGGTGTAGATTTGTTTTTCTTGTTCATATTCTTAAATGTTTTCAGACATGGTGTCATCCAATAGGATAGTACGTGTAGGGCAACTATGATATTGACATATCTTTAATCAGTTACAACCCGCTGCCCAAATATTTATAAATGCATGTTTTTATGATGATGATGATGATGATGATGATGATGATGATAATGATGATGATGATAAGGGGGAGGCGTATCACACATTTGACACAAGTTGCGACTACAACTCTGTTCTGTTCTGTTTTGTTCTGAGTTATAGAAAAAAGTGTTGTGTGTTTCAGAAGTACATGTCATCAACTCGAGCGACTTGGACGAAGCAGTATCTGCAGCGAGTTCCCCTCCCAGGCAGCTAACCCTAGATATACCACTCGTATTCATCTTTGCATTGTCACTACTTAATCTTATTATCTGAAAAAATGATATACATGTAACTCTCATGTATCATACTGAAACAGATAATGCTATTTTTAAATGGTATATTTCACTAACCATGTGCTATGCTTTAACTTTGGTATAAGAACGTTCAATTAAACGTTTGTCTGTCTTTTGTAACACGATTTCGTTTAAAAAAAACTTTCTACATTATTTGACACTGTAGACTTATCTGCAATGTTAAACAATGTAGACTTAGAGAATGCTTCGTTACCACAGTGGTGGATAGGGTCATTGCTTAGTAAAATTGATCCGTGGTCCATAAAAAATGTGTTTTACTTTTAAAACTAACCCTGTCGTCAGTGATTGGTGATGACCTATCAAGAAGTAAATAATTTAAAGCGTGCATGTTAAAGATACTGAGCTTAGTCACGTGTCAGTGTGAGATTTCAATGAAACATCACATTGTATTGTTAAGCATTGTGGGAACGTTTCTTCAAGGGCCTCGGTCCAAAAACCTTACTCTTCATTTACAGAAATTGTAATTTGAAGAGGATTGGACACTTCTTTGGTATGGTCAGAAATTAAATTTTTTCTTTGTTTTCTCATGAGTTTCAATTTAATTCCTTTAGCTTATTTAATACTCTTCATCTGTTTGGGGATTTTTTATCTTAAAAATCAGGAAATATATTAATCCAAATCACTTTTTGTCATTTTTTGAATGTATTGGTTAAACCTTTGCTTTTTTTGTTAATAGTTATAAGACAAACTTGCCATTATGTGCGTATTTCACCAAAAAGTCTGACTACATGGAAGGGTCGTCTCTAATGTTGTTATAACTTGTGGCCTAACCCTTTTGCTATGTTGCAACAATATATTTGTACAGATTTTTTGTATCATATAACTGTTAATTATCATGCATGTATATGTATTCTCACAAATTATACATAAGCAATAAACTATCATTAAACTAAATTCTTCAAGTCTTGGTAAATGCTACGCGTTGTTTTAGTGGCGGCAAAATTCAAAGTCTTCAATAAAAACAATGCAAAAAACCATTCGAACATGTTTATAAAACTGCACACATGGTCCAAATCAAATGGTTGTAGCATCAACACAAAAAAGTAGGTCAAAATGTCACAGTCAAGGTCATCCAAGTTTGTAAATATTGTTATTTGTTTCTTAAATTGTACACATGGTCTTAGTTTCATTGCTGTAGCTTCACAAACAAGAAAGTAGGTCAATAGATCAAGGTCAAGGTCATCCTGGATAAGCGTTAAAATCTATTTGCAAAATTTAACACCTGGTTTAAATTTCATCACTACAGCATCAAAAACAAAACAGTAGATCAAAAGGGTGGGGCTAATTTTATCCGTAAATGGCATTGTTGAACCGTATATGTCCCGGAAGAGAGAAAAATTCGACCGCATATGTCACACGTGTGATATATTCGGTCGAAAATAGTCTTCGCGTGAAACGTATATGGCACATAATATGTGATGTGTACGTTTGACTTCGAATTTTATAGGAACACGAAAACGAATAACTCACATGCAGAGAAAGGCAAATAAAAACGAAATTTTCAACGAATATGCCACATTTTGATCAATTTGAAAAAACAACATATTTAAAACAATCAAATATGGTTGATTAAGTTATGTCGCATAGATTCTGCTTAACACAGCCAAGTCGATCCGATCGGTCCCAACACATTGTATGGGAACTAGACATTCCCACTCGAAGGTGTGGTCTGTATTATGTCTTTAATTTGTATAAATAATGTTTGGTCAAATTTCGATCGGGTGTTCTTGAAAGTTATCGACTGCGTTCGTGTGGCCCTTGAGTGGTGATCGATTATTAACAGGAAATTATCTCAGAACAGCATTGATTATAGAACATCACTATACATTTTTTTCTGTATATCACAATACATTTAGACAGGTCCCTAGGTCTAAGGTCAAGGTCACACTCGGAGGTTAATGAAGATTGTGAATAAAACAATCGTATCTCTTTTTATTTACCTGCAGCTACAATATCATTTGTGTAACATTTAGTTTCTTCGATTCAAATCCACCTAAAATCATTACATTTACGGTCGAATATATCACACACGTGTGATATATACGTTCCGGGACATATACGGTTCAACATGGCATAAATGGGACAGTCGTCTGAGAAGATCATTTAACTGCTACCAGGAACCGTCTATAATAGAGTTATAGAGTATTCCTGGTTATAGAGTATTCCTGCTGCTACATACCAATATCTAAGCTCTAGACCTTGCAATTAGAGTTATAGAGTATTCCTGGTTATAGAGTATTCCTGCTGCTACAAACCAATATCTAAGCTCTAGACCTTGCAATTAGAGTTATAGAGTATTCCTGGTTATAGAGTATTCCTGCTGCTACATACCAATATCTAAGCTCTAGACCTTGCAATTAGAGTTATAGAGTATTCCTGGTTATAGAGTATTCCTGCTGCTACATACCAATATCTAAGCTCTAGACCTTGCAATTAGAGTTATAGAGTATTCCTGGTTATAGAGTATTCCTGCTGCTACATACCAATATCTAAGCTCTAGACCTTGCAATTAGAGTTATAAGTATTCCTGGTTATAGAGTATTCCTGCTGCTACATACCAATATCTAAGCTCTAGACCTTGCAATTAGAGTTATAGAGTCCTGGTTATAGAGTATTCCTGCGCTACATACCAATATCTAAGCTCTAGACCTTGCAATTAGAGTTATAGAGATTCCTGGTTATAGAGTATTCCTGCGCTACAAACCAATATCTAAGCTCTAGACCTTGCAATTAGAGTTATAGAGTATTCCTGGTTATAGAGTATTCCTGCTGCTACATACCAATATCTAAGCTCTAGACCTTGCAATTAGAGTTATAGAGTATTCCTGGTTATAGAGTATTCCTGCTGCTACATACCAATATCTAAGCTCTAGACCTTGCAATTAGAGTTATAGAGTATTCCTGGTTATAGAGTATTCCTGCTGCTACATACCAATATCTAAGCTCTAGACCTTGCAATTATGGAGAATATTTTCATAAATAATTCATCCCAAGGGTGTAGCCAATTTTGAATCCAGTGGCATAATTTGAATACTCCATGCAGAAAACAACTAGGCGATGCTAGATATATAAGGCCTACATATTCCTAATCAAAATCTGTATAAAACGTGTAATCTATGGTACGCAGCCAATTTTGACCTCAGAGGCGCAAGTTGGACAATCTTGTTAGAGGACCAGTAGACAATGCTACGCACAAACTATCTATGTTCTGGAGAACGTACGGCGGACGGTGAGCAGTCGTAATAGCTGACTCTGGCACTTTGTGTTAGGTGAGCTTATAACTACGAGGTGGAGAACACCTTGGCATCACTTCTTAGACAAGAAAGCCACGGTAGCCCTATATCGCTCATCAACGTACCATTGGCATTTAAACGACGTCAACAACAGGGTCGCTGAAAACAAAGTAAAAGTACAGCAAATGCTAAGTTTTCAAATTTATATTGAGAATGTGTGTTGTTCAAGTTCAAGGTCATCAATGAAATAGGTTCGAAAGAAAATATTCAAACTCACACATGGTCCAAATTTCATGATTGTAATTTCATAAACAAGAAAGCAGACCAAAAGGTCAAAGTCATCCAGCTTAAAATAAATATTGAATTTGATTGCAATACTGTACACAATGGCTTACTTTGATGCTATAGCTTCAAAACCCAGAATGCAGGTCATCAGGTCAAGGTCATCCCAGGTAAGCATTGAATCTATTTGCATCACTTAATATGTGATCCAAATTTCATCTGTGTAGCTTCAAAACCAGGAAAAAAGATCAAAACGACGGGGCTAATTTTTACCCTCGGGGATAAAACAGTCGTGGGAAAGGACAATTAGACCATTTTATATACCAAATATCTAAGCTCTAGATTTTGCAATTATGGAAAAGATTTTCAAAAATTCTATGTAAAATAATGACTCCCGGGGTGGCTATTCTTTATCCAAGGAACATAATTTGAACAATCGTGGCCAAATGGTTAGAAGGAATTGTTAAGTTTTTCTAAAAACTTATATGTGACCCAAATATAATTTGTTTAACTGAAAAAAACACAAGAGGGCAAAGATGGCCCTGTATCGCTCACCTGGCTATCATTGGCTATAATACAAGGTCAAATTTGACCTGGGGACATGATTTGAACATTCTTAGGAGATGTCGGCTAGGTAATGATACATGTCAAATATATAATCTCTAGGCTATGTGGTTTCAGAAATAGAGATTTCAAAAGTGTTTCCTATATAAGCCTATGTGAAATCAAATGACCGCCGGGAAGGGGTCAATTTTGAGACGGGGTCAGAATTTGAAAAATTTTAGTAGAGGTCCACTAGGCAATGCCAGATGCTAAATATCTAAGCTCTAGGCGTTGTGGTTTAATACAAAAGATTTTAAAGTGCTTCATACATAAGCCTATATAAAAACAAGTGACCCTCGGGCGTGGTCAATTTAAACCCAGGATTCATAATTTGAACAATCGTAGTAGAGATTCACTAGGCAATGCCAAATGCTAAATATTTAAGCTCTGTGCCTTGTCGTTTCAGAGGAAAAGATTTTTTTTAAGTTTCCAATATAAGCCTGTGTGAAATCAAATGACGGTCGTGGGGTCGGGATTAGAATTTTAACAATCTTGGTAGAGGCCCACAAGGTAATGTCATATGCAAAATATCAAAGCTCTATGCCTTCCTAATCTTGAGAAGAAGTTTTTTTTCCTTTCCGTTACGGCGGAGACGCCGTTCGGAGTGATTGCTGACGAATAACGCTCACCAGGCGGTCAAAATAGCTCAATAGTATATCGTGCTTAGGTGTCGGGGCTAAAAGGGTTGTAAATGTGGATTTATTAAAATTATCGAAGTAACGTGCATGAACTTAATTAGCTTGTTGCAACTGATTAAGGCTTTTATATTTACCTCACTTGAAATAGTTTTGACCTGTATCAGAGACGTAGAATACAGTAACGACGATGTACAAAATTCATATCTGCATGAGGCTATTAGCTTGCGCTATTAACCTACAAAGAATGACATTGTGAACGAGGTCAAAGATCTCATTAGCTGATATAGGTCAGGCCATGTTAGATCAGATATGGACAGACACCCGTTAGCCATTGAAAACAGATCAAGTGTGAAGGGACAGAGGATATCAGACTGAATTACTCTACCATTGTATCAGCTTAGCAATTATCAAACTAAAACTAAGTTAAGATTATATCAACAACATTTCTGTTACCCGTGAGATTGTTTATTGTCCCGCCCGATCTTGGGGTTTCTTCCCTGGTGCACTTATCAAGACACAAGAATGGCTCCCATAAATAATGGTACCAAACAGAAGTTGAAAGTCTAGGGAGTCAGTGTTGTTTTATGTGACTGCAATACCCAGTCAATTGTGCCCAAAGAGTGTGATTATTAAATCAAATTGTATAAATGCCAGTAGCCAACGATAGGAGAGCAAGCTTGAAGACACCGGCATCTACAATATTACTTCCGGATAGGAAAGGTATGTTTTATCCTTATACTGGGATACTTCAAAAGATAAAAGTTGGTGATATATATAAACCACAAACCCATGAAGGCATGGCACTTTCAACATTGTACTTTAATTCATCGATTAAGAAAATACATTCTATGTACAAAACATTTCACATAAACAGAAGGTGACTTAATCAAGGCAAGGTATACATGTATAATAATTATGTTTATTACGTTGCGTCAACAAAAGGAAGACATAGTAGTCACAACTTCAGCATGTTTTCACCTATTACAAATTGGAAGCAAAATAATAACCTAAACCAAACAGTACATATCTTTGAAGGATTTCAGGCAATGGTGTTATATATTCAGAACAAGTCTGTGTTGTTTAAGAAACTGGCAATCCAGAAAATGCATAATTATAAATCTTTTCAGAAAATCTCGTTCTTAATTAGGTTTATTGAACACAAAATCAGCAGCATTTACAGGTGGTTATTTACCCACCTAACACTATGACTCATAAATAGAACAGGCATGACATATATAAAACACCAAACTATCGGGGCTTCACTATGAATATAATATAAATTTTCAACCTAAAGTCACAAGAATACAGATTTGACAATTCAAATTGTCGACATATACCTTATCTGGTCTCAACTGAACAGCTTCAAATGCTTACTATTGACTAAAAACAAAGACTAGTCCCTCAATAAACCTCATATACATTCAGAAACTGATGACGTTGTTCTAATAATTTCACTAAACAAGTTTGTTTACAACTAATGATAACGCAAAACCAGAAAATAATGTTTATATAGATCTATAGAGATTCTAAAACAAGAGGGCCATGATGGCCCTATATCGCTCACCTGACTACCATTGGCTATAAAACAAGGGCTCATGATTCTAACATAATTCGTAGAGGTCCACTACACAATGCTAAGTAACATTCCAAACATATATTCCGTGTGGGGTCAATTTTGATCCGGGGGTCATGATTTGAACAATCTTTGTAGAGGTTTACTAGACAATGCTACATTCCAAATATCTAAGCTCTAGGCCTTGTGGTGGTTTCAGAGAAGAAGATTTTTTAAGTTTTTCCTATATTAGCCTAGTATGTAAAACTAAGTGACCCCCCGTGTGGGGTCAATTTTGATCCGGGGATCATAATTTGGTAGACATCCACTAGCCAATGCTTCATGCCAAATATCTAATCTCTAGGCCTTGTGGTTTCAGAGAAGAAGATTTTTTAAGTTTTTCCTATATATTACCAAGTGAGCCCCGGGCGGGGTCAATTTTGACCCGGGGGTCATGATTTATACAATCTTGGTAGAGGTCTACTAGACAATGCTACATGTCAAATATCTGAGCTCTAGGCTTTGTGGTTACAGAGAAGATTTTTTAAGTTTTTCCTATATAAGCCTATGTAAAACTAAGTGACCACCCGTGCGGGGTCAATTTTGACCCTGGGGTCATAACTTGAACAATCTTGAAAGAGGTCCACTAGATAATGCTACATGCCAAATATCTAAGCTCTAGGCCTTGTGGTTTCAGAGAAGAAGATTTTTTAAGTTTTTCATATTTGTTGCCATAGCAACCAGAGTTCTGCATTGAATGGAATTCTTTGAACACCTTTGATAGAGCCTAATGCAAGAAACATCCCTGCCAAGTTTCATCAATATTGGCCCAGTGGTTTCAGAGGAGATGTCGTTTGAAGGAAATGGTGGACGGACGGACGACGTAGGACGTACTAGGTATGACGTACGACAGACCCTGGACGGTGAGTGATCCTAATAGCTCACTCTGGCACGTTGTGCCAGGTGAGCTAAAAAGTGACATGACTAGAAAATACCATGGGTTACATGTATTGCATGCTGAACATTCTCAAAAAATATACTATCAACTATACAAATGTAAATTGTACAGTGAATCAAGGTTAAAGTGACAGTGATGTACACAAGTATACAACCACTGCACAAAAAAACTAGATGGGTGTTAAGTGGAACACTTGTGTCGCCGTCTTACACTTTGTTAGAATAACCAATAATTTTGTGACAAACCCTAAGTACAAAAAGTGACATAACTGTGTCAAATATGACCTTGACCTACAAAAGTTGGTGGCATCACAACCCTTGTGTCATTAGCAATGCAATTTGAAAATTTGATGAAGAAATTTTAAGAAATGGCAAAGTTATAGCCAACATTAATGTTTTCATGACAAAATCTAGGTATAAATATGGCCATAGCTCTGTCAAATATGACATTGACCTACAAAATTTGGCAGCATCACAACCCTTTTGTCATAAGCAATACAGTTGTAAAGTTTGATGAAGAAATCATCAGAAATGGCAAAGTTATAGCCAACGTTATGCTTATGTGACGGATGGACAGACTGACTGACGGACCCACAAAGCGATCCCTATGTATCACCTTTTCTCCAAAAGGGCGACACAATAATGCATGTGTACAACAAAGCACATAATCCTTACAACTGTCAAGTAAAGTATTAACACAGTAACAGTGGGCTCTTCCACTAGTGCATTTGCTTCAAACTTTAAGATATGTAAATCTATTTTGCTTTCAAATATAAAAATAATGTCATGATTGTCATATCACAAATATTACATTTGGGCAGGCCACAAAGGTACAGACATTCCCTTTTAAGAAAATCATAATTGTGGTCAAAAAATAATACCAAATACAATAAAATAGGTCATGAAAGTATATACTACTGTAGTGTATACTTCCATGAATAGGTTAACAACGGATTTGCTGTACAAAATGGTTCACAGTCGTTAAAAAACAATAGTGCATTTCAATTTCACTGAATTTTATCAGCATCAAAGTTTTACTTTTTTTTTACTATTTTCAAGTTGACATTTTACACTACAATCTTTAGTAGTTAGCCTGACATCTGTAAAGGTTTTTAACAATCTGGAAACGTTTTTGCAAATATCACCAGCTGTTACATTGCACCAGATTAAGGTCAGACCTCTAACATTTAACAATACATAACGTATCTTGTACATAAAGATCATAACACTCCGATACCAACTGATATGCATGCACTATATCTGTATTCATATAATTTATACATGAAGTATATTAAGACCCTAGACTGTAAGGATGCTTGGCTAAAACAGATACTTGTGCATACCCGGTATATAAAAAAGGTTTCCTTTTAGCACAACAAATTGAGCTCTTGTAAATACCACTTGAGAAAACCTAAGCAATTGTGAGGACATTACAGAGTGTCATCAACCTTCAAACCAGACCTTGTATAGCTATTAAGAAGGAACAATTCTACAGTCTGTCCGTCATGTAAATGAAAATTATGTTTTTAAGAAAATAACCCGAATTCCAGTGCAGATACCAACCCTAACCTTACTCAAACTATAACTAAGTCTAAAACTAAGAGCATAACTAACTTCTTCAAAACACAAACCCTTGTTCAATTCATTACTTATTAAGAGGGCGGACAGATTGTAAAAATTAAACCAACTATGACCTTACTGTATCCAATATCACTCATCTATGTCAACAAAGAACATACGACGTGTATGATTATATAAGGTGAAGGTATGTAGATCTGACTGTGGTAAAAATACTGTGTAATTCCTAGAACATCCTAGAACATCTTTTAACAAATCTAGAGTACTCAATAGGTTATTCATTCTTCAAACCTGTTTACAAGCGTTGTTTCTCACCCTATAAAATCAAGTTTTAACTTGACTACAACATTATGACAACAAACATTTTTGGCAATTACTACGATGATTGAAAACAATTGACAGATTGATTGGTAACAATTAACGTGATGATGGAAACAACAAAAATGTGACCTCTAATGTTCAAAAGCTTTCATTTGACCCCCTGACCAAATGTTTGAGTCTATTTGACCCAGTTTCCAACTTGGGATTAAGACAAGTAAGATTACAATATTTAAAATTGAATGATGACCTACCAGTATGTGTCAATATTTGATGAAGACTAATCATATTGTAGATAATTATTACCCAAATTAGAAGTTGCAAAATAAGTAAAACGTTACTAACCTAAGAAGGGGCAAATGCAGTGATACTTTGGTGAGTAGACTAGTTTTTCAACTTGACAAAGATATTAATACTATTACAGGTATGTAATGGGACTGTGTCTGTGCAAGACTTACAGCTAATTTCTCACATTCAAACAAAACAAACTAGAGCTATCACTAAATGTGATTAATACCCCCAAAAGGATTGCTTTATAAACTGAAGAAGTTGTGTAACATAATACCTTGCAAACAAACTAAAAAGAGATATTGTTCTAGCAGTTCCTCCATTGTGCTTGACCATTGTATGAAGTGTATTGAATTCCAACATGTAGTTTTGAAAAAGCCCAGACAGGGAAAAGTAACAAAGGGCAATAACCCTGTAATTAGTCAAGATGGAGTTATGGTTACTGTGCACGCACCCCCCTCACTGTGCTTGACCATTGTTGAAGTTGTATTGAATTCCAACCAGAAGTTTTCAAGTTATGCTCCGGACAAGGAAAAGTAACAAAGGGTAATAACTCGTAATGAGTCAAGATGGAGTTATGGTTCCTGTGCACTGCACTTCCTCTAAATGTACTTGACCATTGTATGAGGTTGTATTGAATTCCAACTAGTAGTTTTCAAGTTATGCTTGGACAAGGAAAAGTAACAAAGGGCAATAACTAAGTAAATACTCAAGATAGAGTTATAGTTCTTGTACACGCACTTCCTCTGAGTGTGCTTGATCATTGTATGAAGTTGTATTGAATTCCAACTAGTAGTTTTCAAGTTATGCTCCGGACAAGGAAAAAGTAACAAAGGGCAAAACTCGTAATTAGTCAAGATGGAGTTATAGTTCATGTGCCTGCACTTCCTCTCAATGTGCTTGATCATTGTATGAAGTTGTATTGAATTCCAACCAGTAGTTTTCAAGTTATGCTCCGGACAAGGAAAACTAACAAAAGGGCAATAACTCAGTAAATACTCAAGATAGAGTTTAGTTCTTGTACACTGCACTTCCTCTGAGTGTGCTTGACCATTGTATGAAGTTGTATTGAATTCCAACTAGTAGATTTCAAGTTATGCTCCGGACAAGGAAAAAGTAACAAAGGGCAATAACTCTGTAATTAGTCAAGATGGAGTTATAGTTCTTGTGCACGCACTTCCTCTCAATGTGCTGACCATTGTTGAGTTGTATTGAATACCAACTAGTAGTTTTCAAGTTATGCTCCGGACAAGGAAAACTAACAAAGGGCAATAACTCAGTAATTAGTCAAGATGGAGTTATAGTTCTTGTGCCTGCACTTCCTCTCAATGTGCTTGACCATTGTATGAAGTTGTATTGAATTCCAACTAGTAGTTTTCAAGTTATGCTCCGGACAAGGAAAAAGTAACAAAGGGCAATAACTCTGTAATTAGTCAAGATGGAGTTATAGTTCTTGTGCACTGCACTTCCTCTCAATGTGCTTGACCATTGTATGAAGTTGTATTGAATTCCAACTAGTAGTTTTCAAGTTATGCTCCGGACAAGGAAAATGCAACAGACCGCCCGACCGACCGACCGACCGACCGACCAACCGACCGACCGACCAACCACCGGGTGACTCCTATATACCCCCCTAAACTTCGTTTTGGGGGTATAAAAACAACAGTTTTACCTTCAAAAACATGGATATAGACCAATTCAAAGTTCTTTCTCCAATTGTTTCAAAAGGTAGTGAAAACATAATATAGCATATTCTAACATATATAATAATTTGGCACTAAGTATCATCACATTTAAAACATTTAAGACCTATCATACAGCCAAAAGTACTGTTTTATTGCTAAATGGATAATATGCATTGCTTACTTTTTCATTAACATATATTCCAAAAAGAATAATAGCAAGAAATGACAGCTATTGTTAGTATGGCATCATAGTTTAATACACTAATTCAGAACAATTTGCACATGCATAGTTTAATTGAAATTTGTCTGTACTATTATTTTAAAACAACTGTGTACATCATTGTATTGGTGACATTATTACAGGTAGAACAGATGTTTAGCCAAAGTTCATACTACCTGTTAGTCCTTTGCCACTGAATGTTTCTACAATCAGACAAACTTCAAAGAGTTCAACCTATTCTGTCACTGTAAGCAATGACAAGGATAAGAAAGAGTGAAAATGGAAATCATTTAACTTTCCTGAGAAAATAACTTGTTTGTACTTATGACTAAAGCAAGTATATCTAAACTCAATATAATTTTTAACGATATAACAAAATTACAGATATAAGGACCACAATTTCTTGGCACGATTTTTTCGTTCTTTATTTAATATGAATATGTTATATGGGTATAATATATTCCCAATTTACGGAACAAATTAAAAATTTGATGGTTCCAAGGACTTCGTTATATACAGGAGTTTTCAGTACAATGAGCTGTGCTTTGCACAAACTATTGACCGCTAAAAACAATCTTTTGGCCACTAAAACTAAACTTTAGACCACTGTAACCAGACTTCACGCACACCAGCTTGAACATTTGACATAGTCTCATCTCAATCTATACTATTATCATCTATTCTCATTTATGTAAGGCATCCTTTTCCTGGCAGGAGACACAAAAATATTATTTGTCTTTTTCATTCTCTATTTGTCTCACAAATTTACCTACCTTACCAAATAAGATGTATTTGCATTAAGTGCCTTAAATTCTCATATATCCGTCTGTGCAAACTGTTTTCCTAAAATCTCTATACAATATGACACAGGTGAGCTTAACAACAGCATATATATCTATGTAACATTTGATATTTATCTCATCTATATACATTTTGACAACTTTAAAAAAATAGTCCTCTCATACTAGCCAGCTAGCAAAATGTATATTCACATTAAGTAATGCTCTCAAATCAACAGAAAAAAAGAACCCCTATGTACGAAAAACAACATGACTTTTAAACTCCTCAGTAATTAAGGCAATTTGGCAGATTATAAACAAGTATATCATTGGAAACAACAGATGCTCCCCGAACCAAAACAGCATCTCAAAGTCTCCTATTTTGTTGAAAGTAATTAAAAACTGGTCATGGCAGATGTATGGTTCTTTGACAGTGTATTTCCTCTCAATGTCAATTACCACTATAATATAGACAAGAACAATGTAGAGTTATGTTTCTTGGTCAATGTACTTCCTTTCAATGACCTCTTATTTTTCTTCGCAAGTTGAATAAATCTAGAGTTATTCTCTGGACAAGTATTTTGTTCAAGGGGAGATAATTCAAATACCAAGCAAGATAAAGTTATGGTTCTTGTACACTGCACTATTTCAGTCTCCTCTGTCATTGTGTGAAGTTTCAACAAAATCCTTTCATAATTTTAGAGTTACACTGCAGACAAGCTCGCATGACGGACAGACGGATGCAAGGAAAGATAGACAAAGAGTTAACTACAAGTATACGCTCACCCTTTAGGGAGCATAAAAATAGTCAAGTCAAAGAGTGACAAAATAAGTCCACATCACCTTTGCATGTGATCACAAATGTCATAACACAACAGTACATACTGTTCCTAGAGACTGGCATAAAAATGGATATAGTGCAGTTTTATAATTTCTGTATCTTCATAAACAATTAAACTGAATTTAGCCCTTACGAAATAAACTGGTCTACAACTAAAATGTCTTCATAAATCCTGGATTAAAAAATAGAATTAATCATAAGTTACAGTACAATTTGTAACAAAAAAACTTGTGATCATAACAGAAGCCTCTATGTTACCCAGACATGTAAATAGTGCTTATAAAACTTTTTTCATGGTAATCTGAGTTGAGTTTCGTGCTCAGACTTTGGATTAGTAGAATATTGTAATATTTTATAATTCCTTAATAAAAGTGTGGCAGTTAAGTTTTCTGTTAATATTTAAAATGATTTCTAAACATTAGCTCTTTTATTTCTTATAATATAGAATGCTTAAAGTTAAAATTGCTTTGTGCTCAAAGTAAGTTATGCATGAAAAAAGTTTGATAAGCACAGAGCCAGGTGAACCAAAGCTTTTTGTAACAGGGGAGACAACTACCTTCCATTTGAATTTTACTGTTAATACTAACAATATAAGTTAGTAAACTGAACTGTCCAAATCCGCTAGCTTCAAAGATTTATACCAGGTTATAAATTGACCCCTCACTGTTTTAACATGAGTGAAGGCACTATATTTTATCTTAATTTATATCTATATAGCACACACAATTTCTTTTCTATCCATATACAAACACAATTCTAGCGTCAAAATATAAACAGTCAAATTTCATAAAACAGAAGCATCAATAAGTTGAGAACAGACATGTATTCTAAGACATCCCTGCATGCACTATCTCCTTATACAAATAATCAGGCACCTTTTAACCAAATACATTAAAATACATCGTAGCATAGAAAGTAGCATTATGCATTAATATGACTTCTGTTATACTGTTACCCATAAAAGAGCTAGAGAACACCTTTTAAAATGGCTGAACAGAGAAGAATCCCAGTTTACTGTATGAATTCACTGGTATCAGAAAACTGAAAACCATAGAAAGCTTATAGAGACCTTTTACACATAATGTTTGCATTGTTTATTTATGAAACCTTCACTGTATATGCTACACATGAACAACTCTTGTCAATTGAAGGTATGTACAGCATTACTGAGTAGCTTGAAATTACATCACACCTCAGTATATCACTAGCAGACAAAATCATCTACATTTCTTCAAAAGTCTCGAATTCTATTTTCCCAGAAGAAACTTCAATTATATTTGACATACTTATGAAATAAACAAGAGGGCCATGATGGCCTTAAATCGCTTCACTGAGTGTAATTGCAGCCTCTACTTCACAAGGTCTGTAATCTGACCAGGTGATTGTTAGACCTAGACAACCCATACACAGCCTAACCGAAATCTTTATCTAGATATTCATATTGAACTAAGTTTCATGATTCGATGATCTATCCCTTGCTCAAACTAATTGCTCATACTAGACACCAGACTCAGTGAGATCAAAATAGCTCACCTTAAGCATTTTGAGCTCAAGTGAGTTAGAAACATAATGTATACTGTGAATACATTTAAATTATTGAGCATAAAATTTCATGGATTTTCAATAAAATACAATTTGGAGGGTACATGAACAGTGCATTTCATTTCTAATATGAAATGCTAATGTCAAATAGGTTTTCTTTGGGATACTGCATTTGTGGATCAAAACATCCACAAAATCCATGAAATTTAATGTCCAACAAACATTAATGGTTTAACAGAACAGATCTGTATATTGCAACTGAAAAAGAAAAACTGATCACTTTGTAGTAATGCATATAGTGCAGATACTACCAGTGAAAAAGATTACTATATATAGCACCACGTACATGCCGTATATACTCATTTTACTGTCATTCCAATGTATCGCAGCCACAAATCATAAGCATGTTATATTTCTGTCTTGGACTTTCTAAAAATAGAACAAGTTTTTCTCTGCTGAGACATTGCACAAAACCCCATCAACCAGCTTGTAAAGAGCTTAAGAAGGATTTCTTCATATATCACCAATTAACCATACATGTCAAAGTTTAGATGCCTGGTTATTTTGCTACTCTTTTTTATCTTTTTTCTTTGCTAGTCCTGGCACTGCTGGAACTTTAACTCGACTGGCAACTGCTGTTCCAACATCGTAACTTTTCCCAGCAACCCACTTGACTCCGCCCACACCGTACCCAACAGCCCCTGTTGTAACATTATATAGTCCTGATCCAAGTCCACTAGACACTCTCCACACTATTCCTGCTTGCTGTTTATACTCTGAAATAAAACACACAAATGCAGAAATAAAACTATCATGTTCAGTACTAATACAACACAATCTTAACATTGAATTCAGTGGACATTATTTGACTGTAATTTCATAAACTTTTGTATGCTAGTGTGCAAAAAGAAAGATCTTAACCTTGTATTCTTACAATTCTCAATCATGTAAAATTATTACCCAGATCAGTGCGGATGCGGATCCACACTAGAAATACCGGTTCCCTTGGAGAGACATTCAATCAGTGTGGATCCACATTAGAAAATACTGATCCCCTTGGAGAGATATGCAATCAGTGTGGATCCACACTAGAAATACTGGTTCCCTTGGATAGATACGCAATCAGTGTGGATCCACAATAGAAATAACAGTTCACTCGGAGATATAATTATGCAATCAGTGTGGGTCCACACTAGAAATACCGGTTCCCTTGGAGAGATATGCAATCAGTGTGGATCCACACTAGAAATACCGGTTCCCTTGGAGAGATATGCAATCAGTGTGGATCCACACAAGATATACTGGTTCCCTATGAGAGACATGCAATCAGAGTGGATCCACACTAGAAAAACCTGTTCCCTTGGAGAGATATGCACTCTGGGTGGATCCACACTAGAAATACCGGTTCCCTTGGAGAGATATGCAATCAGTGTGGATCCACACTAGAAATACCGGTTCCCTTGGAGAGATATGCACTCTGGGTGGATCCACACTAGAAAAACCTGTTCCCTTGGAGAGTTGCACTCTGGGTGGATCCACCTAGAAATACTGGTTCCCTTGGAGAGATATGCACTCTGGGTGGATCCACACTAGAAATACT
>JAFMSR010000010.1:18605532-18619084 GCA_022818135.1 Saxidomus purpurata | reverse complement strand
TTTTATAAACTGATATTACACATTGTCTGTCTTTCGGCGAAGGGTAGCTGTCGTATTTAGCAAAAAGCCCTGGTGCACAATTAGTTGGGCTAGTGTCTTGCTGGCATCAACATCAAATTAATTAGACTCAATGGAATATTATGCAGACAGGGTTCAGACCATTTAATGATTTTGGCATTGTGATTGGATGCAGTTTAACAGTTTAAACCATAGCTCTGTAAAAACGTATGTGACTATTATATTCTGTATAAATGATAGTGGAGAATTAAATCTGTTAATATCAGACTTACAATAATAATGAATGGTCAATAATATAAAAGTATACCAACAATACAAGTCTAAATACATGTATGACATTGATGACGATGCTGGCGCTTAGAGCTAACATTCAAAATACAGTGAACACTTCCCTTGCTACCACCTGAGTTAAGCAACAACCTGACATATGCAACTACTTTATATTTCTCCCTTGTAATTTAAGATGATACAATATTTAATTAATTAATTAGATTGTTTTGATCAAGATTTTGAAATAAACAAGTTCACGGTTTTGTTAGGGTCGGGAAAACAAGATTACATGTTAGACATGTTAGATATTCTTTTTTTAGAAGTGAAGAAGTATATATACCTTTGTCATGTTTGTAGAAGAAAAGAAGTATTGCCTTGCATTATAGGTTTAAAAACAGTCTAAAGTTAGCATGGGAGATATATAAAATATATAAAATCTCGAACATTACTTATCTTGAGTATAACAGATGGACAATTGTAAGACACTTTCTATCATAACTACAACTGGTACTTTTTCTAACAAAAAACTTTGTATTTTCAAGCTAAAAACAATAACAATATACTTTACACAATAAACATACAAATATCTTTTTTTGAATCAACAGAAAGAAGGAAAAAATCTGTTAAATATATGATTTCTCTTTTCATTCAGACAGATAGATCCCAATTTTTATGTTTGTGTTGTATATTTTCAATATATAAAATAGGAGCTACACATCAAGTTATTTACAATCATGACTGTATGTTAATTGAACTGAATAAGTTATATATTATTGTTTCATATAATAGTATTAGGTACTTACATCTATGTTAATATAGTCTTTGAAAAAGCCGTAGAGCTTGTTTGTAATTATAAACATGTATTTTGAAATAAAAGATTATTCCCCCTGAAAAAAAGAAAAGATGATAGCAATTTATGCTGAGGTAAGAGACCGCCTGTCACAAGGAACCATTATTTCAGCTTATCTGTGTGTTCGCTTAAGACAGGTTTAACTGTATACATAATCTCTGTTCTGCTACATATCACTGTGAAAAGAGAAGCTGACACTGTTGACCAATTAATGATTAAAGTAGCAATTACAATCATGACATTATTAGTGTAATGACACAGTCTCATGCAGTGAATTAAACAGCTTCTATAACCTGACTTTTCACATTATCAGATATTATCTATACATATCAATTTGGCAAATATAGTAATATTACTTAAAAAACTAGTAGAAGAAACTATATAACCTTAAGTTTTGAAACATGTGTATTTTTAAATACATTTCAGGGTGACAGAGAGAGCCAACCCATACTTTATCCTTCAGAGGAGAAAGGGGTATGGAGGTGGAGGGATAGCTGGGCTGCTGGTTGGCACTTGGGACACAGTAGTTGACAATAAGGTACAACTTACCATAAAAACTTTATTTTATAATATTCAATTTTGTAAGGAAAGCATTCTGTTTCATGCTCATAAATCTTTCTGTGTACAAATAGTATCTTATTTCTATTAAAAGGCAAGAAAGAGTTATGGGACTTGCCCTGTGAAATCAGTTTATTGTACGTACATTGTAATACAGTCATGTCGGTACAAAAAACTTAAATGTAACATTTTAAATGGAAGAATGGGTATATACTTGCTAGAATATAGGGAATGTCACTGTACAGTTTTCTGATGTTGCGCTGGTGTATTTTGCTGAAGTTTAGCTTACCTTACATAGTCAAATATTTAATCGACTTACACACCAACAAACAGGCATTCACATGAGTTCTTCTTGTTTGAAAAGTTCATATTTAAGTCATTTTTTCATCTTCAATTATACAGGATACAGAATTAGAAAAAGCAACCTGTTCTGTCTTTAATACTGGCTATGATATCTAACAGTTCTAAGCTTTGATTTGATCTCTGTTCAAATGAAAATGTTACTTCTTTATCTCCTGGATTTTGATTTTTTTTAGCCATGTGGTTTGGGGTTAGTCTGTAGGTGCCAGAATTGCAACCACCATGCATGATGCCCTGCATGTATTGTAAAAGGGGACTAAATGGGCTTGGTTAGATGAGGTCCCTGTAGACATGGTAAAGCCCCATGCAAGTGGTAACTCAATTTATTAAACCAGGAAGGAGTAAACTGCACGTCAGTGTGATAAATATGTTAATAGGGACGTTCGTGCATATAACATTTTTATGCAAAGGTTTTAATGCAAGCCATATGACCTAGGATGTCGATGCGCCACTAAACACCATTCACTCATTTCACACTTGTTTATATTATCTTTATTCATACATTACAAAGCTTTGTTAAAGACCACCTCCAAATAAAGACCACCCTGCAACTTTAGACTCATGGAGAAAGACCACCTGTCAACAAAGATTGCTCTAGCTTCTTCCCAGGAGGGTCTTTGTTCACAAGTTTGGCTGTATTATGTAGCCATACAAGTAACAAGTTTCACAAGTATGGATGAGACTTCTATGATTGTGTGAACCAGTTTATAATCTTACTTCATCTGTCTCTCTGTGTCAGTGGTGGCAACAGTTGGTTTCCATTAGCACAGATGCTGCTGAGTCAGAATATATCTGTGTAACATGAGTAAGCCAATTGATTTCCCATGCACAAGAAAATATCTAGTGTGAATGTTATAGCACAGAGGTGGCATTTCCAGGGTTTTAAGTAATGACATTATACAGTAACATTGTACCTGTGAACTATTTTTGATAGTAGTGACAGAGATTTGTACTAAAATGAGGGAGCTTGGTCATTTATGTGGGAGATTTTTAACATATGCATGTTTTTCAAGCTAATGTGTCAATTTCAACAGTAAAGCTATTTGTAATTTTTTCAGTTAGCTTATGCATGTATTTCCTATTTTGTTGTTGTTGGTTACTGATGTTTTTATGATTAACTCTAAATGTGACCGCACACATTGTATATTCTTATTGAGACTGAGGAGGTTAGTCTGTACTGTAGATCATGATCAATCAGTTTGTCTTTGTGATATGGTCGTGGTCTACACTGTTTGCAATTGGTATAAAACAGTTATAATGCTATCTTTACTGAAAGTTGGATAGGTTTATTTAAGCAATCCAGATTGAAGTTTGGTTAAAGTGACATTATGCTCATCTTACTGCACATAGTGTATTTTTGGTGACGGTTATATAAAAGCAATTTTCGGTTGCTGTGCATTTAAATGTGTAAAACTAATGATAATGCCACTTAGTATTTGAAGTTGGTGCTTTAGAAATGAAAAAAATGGACAAATAAAATAACAGTTCCTTCCTTTGCAGAGATCTCCCTTGTGTTGTTGTAGTTGTTGGTACAAAATATTTCGACAGTGGAAGGGAAGCAACTCCTACATGCAGTTGTTGTTTTTTTTTCTTAAATTGACTCTCCCAGTCAAAATAGGAAAATTAATATTTGGGAAGTTATTATTTCGTACTGGTAGCAGGAAGAGTTTGGTGTATTGGGTTAAAATCTATTATTACCTCTACCCTTTTTACACACACCTATTTCAGCTGGTTTTTTTCTTGAAAAAAATGTGCATAATGTCACTTTAAGCATATTATTATTCGGCATTTAGTAGGTCAGTATGTCTGCTCTTTAGTCATAGCTGGAAGCATCAGTATCAACTACAAGTTAAAGTACATGACTTTAGTATAAACCTTTGTTACTGAAGAGATACATGTAATAGTGAATACTTTTTAAGTTCAAGGTCATAGGGGAATGTTAAAGTTCAAGGTCATAGGGGAATGTTAATTTAAAACCTTTGCCCACATGTGATATTGAAAACCAGTTGTTAGATTTTAACCAGATTTGACAGAAGCATCAATTTGAAGTCAAATGGTTTAAATTATGTATTTTGTATTTTAGGTCAGTGGCTCGAAAGTCTGAGGGTTACTATAAACAGAAAACCTTTTTTGCAAAATGTGTGGTTAAATTTCAGACCTACTAAATTAAAAATTTATTATTTATTTAGGGAGATAATTTGTGGTCACTGGAGGACTTGACCACTATTGATTACAGGTTCAATACAAAAGTCATGTAGGTCAAGGTCACAAGGTTTTGAACCCATGTTATTGCAGGGGAAACAGCTATTTCAGTGACACTCCTAGTTTCTCTTCATGACACTAGGTATAGCTGAAGTTAACAAAAAGATATGCAGAAAAAAATGGCTTACTCGAGCAAATGTGATTCCTTTTAGACACAAAGTCCCAACAAAATGAGACTTTTCATGTTTTTGAGGTACATGCACAATGATTTAAATGATTTGTAATAAAAAGTAAATTGATGATCTTTTTCAGACACCTCCATACAGGATTTTACATCAGACTCCAGAGTCGGAAGTTAGCTACTGTAAGTGACTGTTTTAGTTTTCTGTACAAACTTGAGTAAAGGGCCCTTAAAGCTGATAAATGTAGAACTAAATTTTGTGATACTGGGCAAGTTGATGATTTTCTGGGAAATCTAAAGTAGCTATCGATGCAAATTTGCTTTATAATTGCAAAATTCTGTCACATGTAAAATGCATTTAGTGATTGAATCTTTTGTTCATTGTATGCCACTGTTATTAAAGTGCTCAAAATTAATAATAAATAATAACATAATTGATTTTTATTGATATTACTGTTTGCCTGGAGATACATTATTTAAATTGATATAGAACAGAATAATTGATGCACTGTTGCATTATGTAAAATGTATTGTTGCCATGGCAATATATAGACATTAGTAGTATTTTGAATGGTCATTTGTCTACTGTTGATGTACTTGGTAACTTATTATATAATGTTGTGGTCCACACTTCTGCATAATAATTCAGATAAATCTACAGAAATTAAATATTCATGCGTAAAATTGCTGTAAATTAGCTTTTGTGGTTGTCTAACTTTCTCATGCATTGAAGAATTGAGTTGACTTGGTACTGTTGTTCACCACAATGGGTCAGGGAGTTGAACTCAATAACTAGGGCCATAACTCAAAGGCTAAGCTCACACTTCAAGATTTTGTGTGTTTCTCATGGTTCAACGCCAAAAGAAAATATTTTTGTCTGGAATATAATTAAAAAAACCATCAAACAGATTTACCTGATGATAGAGTACATAAAAAAGTACAGTATAAAAAGTCTTAACTAATTTCACCCCTTTTCACATTTTCACAGCAATAGAGGACATAGAAAGGAAGTGCTATATGTTAAGAACCATAACTCAGACCGGCCCCAATTATGAATTACTTTACTGTATAATGGCAAATTATGATTGACATGTCCAGGGCATATATCTAAAACTATCTTGAGGATTGAGTTTATATTTTACGTTGTGAAATATAGCGCATTCAAAAGAATTTGCAGTGTCAAATGACCTTCACTCTATCTTGTCCCAAGTTATTACACCTTTGCTACCAGTGAAGACCATGCCTGATCATCTGGGCAGTTTAATCATGATTTTCACTAATCACTCAATTTTCAGTTACCAGTTGCACCCATTGAAGCTATAAAGGTACTCATCAAAGTTGAAAACAATGAAACATTTGGCTGGTTCAGGGTTTATTGTTCTGTTTGATATTTCAGCTGTGTCTGTGGCCAACAACAAGAAGGATATAACAAGGGACTGGGAATGGGTAGAATCACACCTAATGCAGACACTAGGTATGTTATCACAACACTTTACTGCAACATGTGATGACTGCCATATTATGATTCATTACAGGAAAGTTGAGTGTATGGCTTAAGGATGACTGGAAAGAAATCATATGCAATGCTTGTATTATTTTTAACTTACTAGTAAAAGTATTATACAATTATTTTAAAGAATAACTCGTTATGACATATGTTTTGCCGGATTTAAAACACTTGCCTAGATTTATGTGGTGGTGAAATGTGACTCATTATGATCAGTTTTCGTAGCCACACATCACTCTGTCCTCATCTCAACTTTAGGTGCAATATTAACTCCTTAAATTTACAAACTAAGGGTCAAGACACATTGGTGGGAGCATAGTTCTAGTATTGATTTTATTGATGTTTATCACCGAATTGATGTTTATCACTGTGTTTTTGTTAACACTGTGGCCATGTTTATTGCGGTGTCTATGGTTATCTCTAAGTTGATGTTTATCACTGTGTCCATGTTAACACGGTGGCCATGTTTACTTCTGTTTCAATGTTTGTTACTGTGTCCATGTTTATCTCTGTATCCATGATAATTACTGTGTCAGTGTTTATCACTTTGTCCATGTTTATCACTATGTTGATGTTTATTATAGGGGCCTTTGAAACAGATGATGAGGCTACAGAGTTTGTCAGGTGTAAGATAGAAAGTATGGTCGCAAATAAAGTGGATCCTTCTAAAGATGGTAATTTATCAAAACTTTGTCAATATTTCATTGGTGTATCAGATATAGATATAGTCATTTATATTTTATGTCCGTGTAATTTACTTCTATATCTCGTAAGTTTATCCCAGCTTCTGGTGGCTAGTGCATGTGCCTTAGCAACTAGTGCAGATCATGATCAGTCCTCAAATTTGTGCAGTCTGATCATGATCTACACTGATTGCTATGTGGATAGTTTATTTTCTTTGAGCACCCCTTTGAACCATTAATGGTATTGTCCAAATTGAAAGATGGACAGGTTCATTTTAGAAATTCAGGGAGTAAAAGAAATCAGGCAGTAGAAATACTACCGGTAAGCATTCTTTGTCTTCTTCATTTGTGCACAGTTGAGAAGAATATGAATTTTGTCTAAGCAGTATTAGATGGTCTGTAAAGTGTACTAACTGCTGCAAGTTATCAGACCTTCAGCTTTGTGATCATAGCTTTTTATGTTTCAGATGAAGAGACAAAAAGTTTTAAATCAGCTTCTAGAAAGTTTATGAAGCTGTTCAATATGCCAAAGGAAGAGAAACTTGTCAATCGTAAGTTAACACTTATGTTTTGTATTTTTAGTCTACCCTGTACTATAATAATACACCCTTTCTTCTGTATAGAAATAGATTGGTCATACATGCATTGGTTAGTATTATGAAAGTAACATAATGTGATTCAGGAAATAATATCCGTTCCAGCGGTGTTTATTCTCTAATAGAACGACAAAGAGTTGTTTATTAGACAATAATGATGTAAAGGATGTTGTTTCTGTTCTAACATGACCAGATATTACGAAAGGTTAACCAATGCAAAACATTATTTTCTATGCGGATATTTATTCAACATCATCAATTTGCCGTCATATTTTACAACATTTCAACCCACACATTGTTAATCATTAAGGCATAATAAAACCTTTTTTTTCTTCTCTTTGTATATAGGGACAAACTCATGAATCATGTTAAAATTGTGATCAGAGCATGCTTTTGAACTCCATGGAATTTGATCAAAGTCTTTGTGAATAATTATACCCCCAAAACGAAGTTTAGGGGGGTATATAGGAGTCACCCGGTGGTTGGTCGGTCGGTCGGTCGGTCGGGCGGTCGGTCAGTCGGTCGGTCTGTTGCAACTTCTGGTTGGAATTCAATACAACTTCATAAAATAGTCAAGCACAATGACAGGAAGTGCAGTGCGAAAGAACAATAACTCTATCTTGACTCATTTCAGAGTTATTGCCCTTTGTTACTTTTACTTGTCCGGAACATTATTTGAAAACTACTGGTTGGAATTCAATACAACTTCATACAATGGTCAAGCACAATGAGAGGAAGTGCAGTGTACAAGAACCATAACTCTATCTTGACAAATTACAGAGTTATTGCCAAGAACAATATCTCTTTTTAGTTTGTTTGCAAGGTATTCTGTTACTACGAAATTTCTCAGTTTATAAAGCAGTCTTTTGGGGGTATTAATCACATTTAGTGATAGCTCTAGTTTGAGAATAGTTTAGTTTCCGGTCAGATTATGCAAATTAACATAAGAGAAAAAAAACTGAGCTCCTTTGAAACATTTCTTTGACCTGATGATTTAAATGGTGTGATTTTATATTCTAATATTTCATTTCATTATGCTTATCTCTCTGTAGATTATTCATGCAGTTACTGGAAAGGAAAGGTTCCACGACAGGGTTGGATGTATCTAAGCATTAACCACATGTGTTTCTACTCATTTCTCATGGGCAAGGAGGCTAAGGTCATTGTCAGGTGGACAGATATTACGGTCAGTAGACACTATATTATCACAGCTTCACATACCTCTCATTTCTACTGTAACAGCTAAGAGATTTAGTGTTTGTCTTTTTGCACGATTTGTAAGAGTTTGCAGTTTGACCATACCTCGAGAGTTGACCATAAAACTGCAGTAACTTATATGAAATAAAGGACTTACAACAGTTTTGAGGTCAACCCTCGACTTATGTCTAAAAACAATATAAACATATGAAGAAAAATGCAAAATAATGAAAACAAAGAAGAACAGGTAAAAAAAAATTTGATTCCGGCTGGATTCGAACCTACGCCCCCAAAAACCTCAAAAGATCTTCAGTCCAATGCTTAACAACCTAGGCTAGAGCATTAAAATTAAAGAGTTTCAAGTGGAGGTTTTTATTAGGAGTCTACTACCTTAATATTGAGGGCAGTTTTAAAATCGGATGGTCTTAATAGTGATATAGGCTGTCTAAGACAAGTGTCTGTTCAATCCAGATTGCTGCTTACAAGTATAGGAATATATTTGGAAAAATTTGTTTGATTTTAATCATTAAAAGCACTGTATATTTTGTTGACAGAAATTGGAGAGAGGGAACAATATGCTGTTACCAGAGAGTATCAGGGTGTCTACACGTGACGGACAGGTATGATGGTTTTAGAAGTCAAATTAAGTATTAAATTTTATATTACTTCAGTCTTAAGGTCTGTAAATATTGCTTTTCACAGATTTTAAAGGGATTATGTAGTGGAGCAAAAGACAAGGATCAGTCATTGTTTAGGGTAATCATAATGGTTGTTAACATACACACACTGTACAGGCAGTCTGGATGGTTGTTAACCTACACACGCTGTACAGGTAATCTGGATGATTGTTAACATACACACACTGTACAGGCAATCTGGATGGTTGTTAACATACACACACTGTACAGGCAATCTGGATGATTGTTAACATACACACACTGTACAGGCAATCTGGATGGTTGTTAACATACACACACTGTACAGGCAATCTGGATGATTGTTAACATACACACACTGTACAGGCAATCTGGATGGTTGTTAACATACACACACTGTACAGGCAATCTGGATGGTTGTTAACATACACACACTGTACAGGCAATCTGGATTGTTGTTAACCTACACACACTGTACAGGCAATCTGGATGGTTGTTAACCTACACACACTGTACAGGTAATCTGGATGGTTGTTAACATACACACACTGTACAGGCAATCTGGATGGTTGTTAACATACACTCACTGTACAGACAATCTGGATGGTTGTTAACATACACACACTGTACAGGCAATCTGGATGGTTGTTAACATACACACACCGTACAGGTAATCTGGATGGTTATTAACATACACACACTGTACAGGCAATCTGGATGGTTGTTAACATACACACACTGTACAGGCAATCTGGATGGTTGTTAACATACACACACTGTACAGGCAATCTGGATGGTTGTTAACCTACACACACTGTACAGGCAATTTGGATGGTTGTTAACCTACACACACTGTACAGGCAATCTGGATGGTTGTTAACCTACACACACCGTACAGGTAATCTGGATGGTTGTTAACATACACACACTACAGGCAATCTGGATGGTTGTTAACATACACACACTGTACAGGCAATCTGGATGGTTGTTAACCTACACAAGGCAATCTTGAATAAAGATAGGTAACACAAGTCAAAGCTTCTTTGCTGGTAATCAGTAAACATTGATCATAACCTATCTAAACACGTCCATGTTGAGTCACTGGCATTTCTTGTAAAATGCAAAATCAAATAAAACACGTTCTGATGAGAATAGTCACCTTTCTGATTGTGCCTTAACTATGCCATTTTCAACATTTGTTTTCAAATATCAATATCCACGTATAATTTCGTTAGAATTAACGGTTTTTCCTATATGAACACTCATGTTTGTGTTATATAGAACAAAGACGTGTTATTGATACTAAATATTTTATTACTTTTCACATTAAGTACATACATGATAATGATATTACAAACATACTTGCTTATACAAAATATCAGTTAAACAACTTGGTGCACAAAAACAATTGACTGAATTCAGTCACTAACTGACCATACATTCATAGCATATATGAATCTGTACTCCAAGACGATTCGAATATGATTGAAATTGCATCTGACTGAATTTCAGTCATTCCTGATTTCACTATCTGCAACTGAAGAAGCAATGAAAGTTTGTCGGTAAACAAAGTGAGTGACTGAATTCAGTCACGAAATAGCATTCATTTAGGCTATAATTGTATCTGATAGAATTCAGTTATTTCTGTTTTCACTTTCCTAAAATTTTGAAAACAATTAAAATACTGAAACCAATGATTGTTTTTCCGTGAACAAAGATGGAAGCTAGCGGAATTTGGCTAAATAGCATGATTAATAACACATGGAAATTCACCGATACAGGCTGCAAAATAAATGTATTCACTCAAAATTATTATTAATATCCTTGTTTATAACAACAGTATGCTAAATAAACAGGTGTGTATATCGATCTGGTAAATAACATACATGCAAACAAAAATAGTAAAGTACAATTCCGTTAAAAATAAATATATGATAAAGATATACTTTTTCGAGGTAATCGTTCATAGGCCAAGAAAATAACTATCAGTTTCTTTGCTACGTCTTCATGTTCTAACATTCACTAGCGACGTTTAACAATTGTACATATTGCGTATACAATTTTACATATCTATATATTAAAATTTAGAAATAAAATATGATTATTTTGTTTTCATGTTATGTCACCAGATACAATAATAACAGCAACAACAACAACACACTTGATGAAAAAAATGAATAACAGTGCAGAAAATGAGCGCACTTCGTTCAAACAAAACATCAATAAAAGAATTGGATATAAACTGAACAGAGCAATGAAATGGTCACACTTTGATTCAAGTTATTGCGAGTATTACAACAATACTTATCTGCAAACTGGGAGGGCAAATCTCAAATCTAGTCGTATTATACCAGTTTGGGGCTAATAAATACGATTAAAACTACGCTTATAAGCTAACCTGTAACCTTTGTTTACAAGAGTATACAATTGGACATTATTTTCCACCTACATGGAGTCGTAGAAATATGGTTTAACCTGTCTTACTGGCAGTCATCTGCCTTAATATGCCAATTCATATGTTTCCTAATGTTCCATTTTAATTTGAATATAAGCATAAAACAAAATTATTTAAAAGAAATATATACATTTACAGCAAAACAGTCAGTCTAAACATCAAAACTATAATGTGAGATATCAACATGTATGCATTATAAAACATACGCCGTCTAGCATCCAGGACAGCTAAAACTTAAATACAAAGGTAAATACTTTCTGTGATAAAATCATTTTTATTGGTGGTTAATAAACTAATTTCTTAAGACAAAAAATATGGTGTAAGAAACCACCTGAAAAATAATCAGGTAAATACTTTTCGTGATAAAAGCATTTTCATTGTTTATAAACTAAGGTCTTAAAATTAGAATTATGACTGAAAGCGCCGCCGTTCTGTTTAAAATTCTACGTTTAAAACGAAACACGACCATAATTATCACAATCACTGTAACGTTCAGCAAAGGGTCGTACAGAGCCTTTAGATAATTTATGGATGTATCAATGGACATGTATCTTCAAACTTCCAAAGACAGTCGAGTTTTGAGCATTTTTGATGTTAAAGTGTACATAAATATTGCTATTATGTCTGATATTGATCATCCCCCTTTTTAGGCTTCATAACCCCATCCCCTGTCCGTTTATCAGCATCCGTAGTATACAACAAGTCATCTGAGTCACTGTTAAGACTTGCCCAATCCACTTTTGATTATCCTCTTGGGATGATTTAAGGCATAATTATGCAATTTTCCTTTGTAACTGTCTCCCGATACTCTCCAAAAGGTAGCCTGAAAAGGAAAGATATATTACCTCATGCACTTCTAAAAACAAACAATACAATGTATCTATCTAGCTGACCTAAATAAACGCCTCAAAGAACTATTTCCCATAATGTAAAACATGTATTAAGTGTCTGATACAAAAGTGAGCAAGTCTGTTTTACTGAGGTCGGTAAAAGAGACTTTTCATCACATCTCAAAAGCTGAATTAGAATCCCATTTCACGATATTATATGTTACTCCCTGTCAATCCATGTTATCATAATTCAAAGCGGATCATTAACCTGCTGATAAGAATTTCTGTGGTACAGTTAATGGTTTTCTTTGAAGACATCGAAAGTTAATATCTATTACACATTAATACGTTTTGAAGAAACACTTATATATAATGTAGAAGCAACCTGACATGATATTTGGTACGAAACAGTAGTTTGGTATATTTAAAAGTGCTTCCTGTGTGTCATAATACTGTCAGATATTCAGTTGATTATCACAAATAAATATATACAATCAATTGATTATTTCAAAACGAATGTTAAATCCTCCCAAAAACAAAGACCAGTAACTACACCTCTTTGACTTATATAATAGAGTTTATCCATAAGGGCTAAATTGTTTTAACATTTGCTGTCCGTGAACAGTTTTGTTCTGAATGCTTTGTGTCTTAAAAATGTTGAATTAGTTTTCTCTGCCCTTAATCTGAACATGTATCTCAAAATATAAATCAAACTCATAAAATGTACTTACTGTTTTGGTACCCATAACTTGTGTTCCCATGTCGTCATGTACATATTCCGGTTCCGGTACGTTGAGAAGTTTCTGTTCTGTAGAACGTTCTTATGAAATTAACGTTTTCATTATGGCTGTCGTTATTTACGCTCAGCATGAGAGCTTCGTTCTGCTATAAATTCGAGTAAACGTGGTGAAAACTACCTGTATTGCCGAACGTCCTTTTGATGATATCAAGTTTATTGTTTCAATCAATAACAACACACTAACAACGCTATACTCCTTAGCTCTCTCAAGTGCCAGAATAATCTTCAGTGCAGCACTAAATGGAACTGCAACATTTCCAAGCATTGCCTACACAGTCAACTATGTATTTTACTTTGTGAAGTTTTAACACTCTATCTAGTGAAAACAAATTTGGAATAATTATGTTATATGCTACAACACACTTATCTAATAAACATGTAGCTGAGTGT
>JAFMSR010000010.1:18586209-18605032 GCA_022818135.1 Saxidomus purpurata | reverse complement strand
TTGAATGTTGAAAATACCTTTCCTTTGGTGGTAATAACCATTGCATTGGTATACAACGCTCCACCAACTGTATTGTCAACTTTCTCCACAGTGTTAACATCTCGTAGTGGTATCACCATGGATACCAGACCTCTAACCTACAGTGAAAATAGTTATACATTAACTGAAGAAGAAGCAACTCTCTGTTATCCTTTAAGCATGAGAAATCAAAATACGGTGAGAATGTGTAAGAAGCTAAATAACCATAGACAATCTGGCAACTGTAAATGACAAATTTTGGCCAGAAAATAGCCGTGTTTTGTTCCTTGCCCTCATATAAATTTCTAAAATTGACTTGTCCATCTTTCAATGTGGAATGTATCAATGTCAAAAAGGGTTCTTGGTAAAAATTTACTGACTAAATAGTAAACAGTACAGATCATGATCAAACAGCCAGTATGTACAGTCTGTTCATCAATAGCACTGGTCACAAAGGTATTTGCAGTCTGCAATGTACAGGTTAAAAAGCTTAGTAAGTACTAAACAGATTTTCAGTTAACTGCAACATTCACCTACTGGCTTTATGAAAGCATGTGCAAAGCATGGTCACCAACATGCTGGTGTATTGGTTTTACGTCATTTTTTAAAGTAGGTTGCAGGGATTTAACCAATGACCCTAAATGAGAGATTATAGTGATTTCAAAGTCAGTGCTCTACATACTTGACGATGGAGGTGTCAGGATAACAAATTGACAATGGGACCACAATGGAAATAAGATGAACCCTTTCCTCATTTTTGTGTTATCCCTGGTATTGGTGGGCACTACATGGCTCATACGTTTATATTTGTCATATATCTATGTCATATCTTATTTCTAGTCTGCTTAATAATTTGATTATTGTTATATATATATTGTATCAATATGCATCATTATTCCATTGCCATGTACACTTTTACCGAATTAAAACTTACTGACTTATTAAGATATATACTGTTGCAACACTATGGCTGTATATACATGAAGTAATTATTGTGGTAAAAAGGCATATTTTAATAGTTTAAAACATATTAACATCAGCATGTGCTGAACAGAAGCCTCTAAATAGTACATGAGAATGCGGTTACAACTTTTGTCTCTAACCAGTCTCAACTCTCTGTCCTCTGATTGGTCATACATATTTTTGAAACTGAAATTTCAGACTGGTTCAAGGAACGAACAATTTCATTTCCTAAGGCCCAATAGCAAAATTTTATCAAAAGATATGCAGTCTGCTTCTGTGATCGAGTGGTTGGAGTCGGTGACGTGAAATCACTGTAACCTCTCATAGATTGGGGGCCACGGGTTTCAGCCCTGCTACCAACCATGTCTCTCTATGTGAGAAAGTTGGCAGTTTCTTATTGAGGATTAGGAGTCTAGTACTGGTTCTTTCCAGGGATAATGGTTGGGTAAACTGCCCGCCTGTTAAAGCTCCTACTACAGCAACAATAATCAAAAGACATAATTATAGTCCCACACAAACAAAGTGCTCAGTGTTTTAATCAACCCTGTAAAAGAATAAGCCAACTTACCCTGCTTCCAAAGCAGATGAAATTCTGAGAGATATATAATCTACCCCAAACATTCTGTTTATTGAATGGTGTAAACATCACACACTCTGTATCACCATCTAACTTCTCCTTTACAGGAAGATTAAAGGCTAGCCTGAATAAGTTAAAGTTTAAGCAGAATATAAATATGCCTGGAGTGAGAAGTATAAAACACGGTCATATACTACAGTAAGAACCAAGTTATGCTTCTGCTAGAAAGGAAAAAAGGTTTGACAGTCTGACAAAAATAGCGTAGTGTTTCAGAGATTATTTTAATCCAGTTGCATGTTAGTGTAAGTATCCCAAACAGACACAATAGATAGCCCACACTGTATACATGTCTGGTCTTGTATATGCTTAATTCTAGAATTTGTATTTCTATTGTGTTATATATTTTAATGTTTCCTCTGGCCTACCTGTAAGCATCACTCCTTGCCCTCGCATCAAGATCTCGCTTTATCATCGACATCTTTTTTGGTGTCTTTTTTCTGAAAATGTTACATTAAATTTGAACTGTTTACAAACCTTGCAAAGACCTAAAGGTGACTGGGAAGCTATCTGCTAAATTGGAAATGATTTACACATTTTTGGCAGGAAAAGAAACAGCTGTGAGCAAATTCCCACTGTTTCTCTAAAGTCCTGATAGTCAGTCTTGCTGTTAAATTACTCAGAGCAGTTATATTAGCAAAACAGGAGTCTTATCAGTGAAACTGGCCTTTATTTGTGCAAAAAACATTCAAATATTGGTTTTAAAACCAAACGTACATGCTATAAACGTAGTGCTTTTTTTTTCAATGCTACTGAAAAAATCATGAAATGCTTTCCATCAGCACTTTTGTGAAGAGGCGGCATAAATTAGGAAAGTAAGGCATATGTCATCAGTAAATTCACAATTCAGTATAAGATGTACATTTAAAGTGATCATTCGTCATTAAAGGCACATGATCAATTAATTCACAAAACTTTACTGGCAGACAAGATGTCATGAGAAAGCTGAGAATCAGAATCTAACTTTGTTCGGTCAAGAATTGTTTTATCCTCTTCAAATCCACCCTCCAACATAAGCTGTTTCATAGCCATATTTGCCAGCTGTTCCATCAGTCTGTATGTTTCATTGATATGCATGAACATGGAAAATACATACTGAAAATTATAAAAGAATTGTTTATGAAACTACATAATACATAGAAATAAATGTCTTCAACCTAAACAAACCTTTTCACATTTTATTTATAACACGTTCTGATGAGAATAGTCACCTTTCTGATTGTGCCTTAACTATGCCATTTTCAACATTTGTTTTCAAATATCAATATCCGTGTATAATTTCGTTAGAAGTAACGGTTTTTCCTATATGAACAATCATGTTTGTGTTATATAGAACAAAAACGTGTTATTGATACTATATATTTTATTACTTTTCACATTAAGTACATACATGATAATGATATTACAAACGTACTTGCTTATACAAAATATCAGTTAAACAACTTGGTGCACACAAAAAAAAAATTGACTGAATTCAGTCACTAACTGACCATACTTTCATAGCATATATGAATCTGTACTCCAAGACGATTCGAATATGATTGAAATTGCATCTGACTGAATTTCAGTCATTCCTGATTTCACTATCTGTAACTGAAGAAGCAATGAAAGTTTTTCGGTAAACAAAAGTAGAAGCTAGGCCGACAGTGACTGAATTCAGTCACGAAATAGCAATCATTTAGTCTAAAATTGTATCTGATAAAAATTCGTTATTTTTTGTTTTCACTTTCCTAAAATTTCTAAAATATCCTGAACGCTGAAAGCAATGTTTTTCCACGATCAAAGTAAGAAGTTATAGCATGATTCATAACACACATGGAAATTCACCGATACTGGATGTAAAATAAATGTATTCACTCAAAATTATCACCTTTCAGTAAGTGACGCGATACAAATGTATGTTTACAAATGTGCATATACCGTATTTATTTTAATTGCGAAATAATTTATTATTATTTTAATTGTGTGTTGAGGTAATGTAACAAGATGATGCAACACATAATGTAAAAATGACAATTGAAAGACAAAAATTTATTCATTAAAAGAGACGAACATCAAACAGCCAAGAATTTAATAATTATTTTAGTTTTTAAAAAGAGACGAACACCAAACAGCCAAGAATTTAATAATTATTTTAGTTTTTAAACTAGCGACCAACAAAAACGAAGAGGGAGTAAGTAGATAAGTAGAGCTGTACATAACAATAAAAGTTTCTCTTAGCTAAACAGAAACACACAATTATGTAGACGAATAAAGTAACGACAAGAATATATGTAAAGCTAGTCGACGCAGTGCAAACGAAACATAAATCCATTGATCAATAAATCATTATTTCAATATCTAGTTCATGCTTAATGACAAATACTATTTTAGCCCTAATGACAAATACTATTTTAGCATACATAAACATTAAAACTACAATTTGCCCCAAAAAAAACAAATGAATGAATGAACGAATGAATGAATAAATGAATGAATATAAATTAAAGGCGGTCAATTACTTTTAAGCAACATTTTATGACAATTTTTTTGGTTCAATTTTTATTCTGTTAGAGATTTATCTAATGAACAAAAAGACCCATTACATAGAGTTCGATCCCTATCAGAAATTTACATTTTATTAGCTTTTATAAAATTTTGTTATTGTTTAATATGAAAGTATTTAAAACGTTGAGTATTTCTTTTTTATTTCAATATAATTTCTACTTTTACATTTGAATTGGATAGATATACAAGTATCTTAACATTCTGATCCAAAATGCAAGATTTAAACCTACGTGTAGCTTCTGAATAGATTTATTTCCAATCTATCTTGGGTGCGCACCCAAGATAGGTAAAGGGAGGTAATAATATCTTTTCAAACTTGAACTTGTAATGAATTCCATCAAAAAATATAATATTTAATGCAAATATTTCACAAATATAATATAAAAGGTCTTATATTTATATCTTTCTGTAGGCAAAGTATGTGTATCAAATTTTTACTTATGATAAAATAACTCTATCTTGGTTGGGCAACCAGGATAGGGAAATCAAATTTTAAAAATACCTCCAGTAAAAATCGTACTTGAATTAAGCGCAAAGTGAACATAAATGAGTGTAAATGATCAGATGTTAAAGTTTCAAACAAATATGTTACATGGCCAAATTCCAATTATATACCTTTAACGCCAAACCCACAAGAAATTAATCAGAAAGGTATTAAGAAGGGAAAAGGTAAACTGGTAGTACATGTTAGTAACCCTAACGTCGCCTGCATCTGGCCATGGAGACGAAAACCATATATCTTCGATAACAATTAGACCACCAATCTCGAGCAGTTTTATGGAATTTATGGGCATGGCTATTTCATAACAAAAGGTGGTACCACCTGTCCTGTAGAATGATTGGAGATTTCTACATGATTGACATATCATGAGTCAGACTGTTACGGGATGGGATGTAAGTTATGGACTTCAATTGGCTCTTAAACATAAACAAGAAGGCAGGGCTATTAAGACTGGAACTGTAAAAACTATTTGAAATATCCATGGCCGGACAACAAGCACTGTCTGTTAGACGTGCCCATTGAAACTGACAGTCCTCGATTGAAATTGATTGATAACATGATTATATAAGTTAACCTGCCTAGTGGTCACATGTATTCAGCAGTCGTCAGCCTTTAGAAGCCAAATTCTATTTTTACTCAATTTGCCATTCATATTAAAAACACATTAACTGTACAGCCACCATTTTAAATGCAAACTGTGTCCGGTTTAATCATACATTTAACCGAAAACAAAATGTTGTTAATGTAATCTTTAAAGTTTTTGAACTTTTTACAAGATACATGCACAACAAAATAGACAACATAACATATAACTAACATAACTATAAGAATATATACATATACGTATGCATTATAAACATACGCCTCTTTACATCCAAGACAGCTGAAACGGAAACATGCAAGTACATGCACATGAATATTATATCAAGTAAAGCTTGAAAATGATTCAATTTACGGAACTGATATGATTTAGTGGTATTATTTATGTAACAATCTGCCACCGGGCGTTCAGTTGGGACATGTCTAGTTGTTCATCTCCAGCCTACGACTTTCATTTGCAGGCCATTTCTTAAAATGCATGAAAACATCACCCCGATTGTCTTTCGTCAATCTGAAAATATTTGTTGAAATATTAGATGAAATGTATCGTTATTGTATATATTGAAAGGTATTATTTAACATTATTCTTATGAGAAACAATTTGAAATGCAATATACAAATTGGTTATGTTTTAGAAAATATACTACAATCTTGTAGCAACCTCCCTGCCCAGTTACCTAGAAGTCCCAAACACATTAACAAGACATGTGCATCCCCCTGGTCTCCGCCACACTCATGCAAACTCGGACTTCTTTAAGTACTCTTTTTTCACTCATACCGCAGTCTTGTGGAATAGATTACTCACGCATATTGAGATTCTGCCTGGTCTTGAATCATTCAAGCAGGTGTAGGTCCAACTAAGTTATTAATCATACAACAATTGTTTTTGAACCTTTTATTCTTTTACCATTTTAACAGTTTTAACAATCTTGATTCTCCTAACTGTAAGAACTATTATGCATTTATATGATACTCGTGAGAGGTGTGAGGCAGTTTGACAAGATAGATAGATACTATAATGATTTTACCCGATATAGACATAAATTAAAATGGAACAAAATCTCATATTTTCAGTGGATCTGAATGATTACATAGCATAACACTTGATGATTAATTATCTAGGAATGATTTTCTTAGATCTTAGTGTACGTCTGCCTATAAAACATTTGCATTTTAAATGGTTCTAGGAAAAAGCGTGAAGTTTTTATTTGTTGCAACCTGCTGGCTATTATCAAATTAGAAAGCTCTTTGGTGGCTGAAATTATATAATTAAACTGTGGCTGACCCAAATTATAGCAAATCAGTACTGGTGGTAAACTGACATTTCATTAATGACCATGCAAATTATCTAAAGTAGCGTTTGCCATCTTCAGTGAAAGATATAACTGTAATGGCGAAGCCATTAACCAGATAATGTGGTCAATTAATCAAACAATATTATACAGCAAGCCTGTTACGCTAGCCGTATTTTGTAAGATTGCCTTTTCTATTCTAAAACACCACAATTATAGGTCCTTCATGAAATAACAAGTTTAAATGAAACTCTGTGCGAAGCTTATGTATGTAACGAATTTGATTTTGACTATATAGATCTGCATTCACCCCACCCAAAAAAATTTATAAATGGTATGTTAATAAACTACTAGTATGATAAACATATATTCGTCGCATGTAAGTATTTAGTGTACATATCTCCAGCTCTGCATAATGTAGGTTCAAGTCATGTGAATATTCATTTTCTTATTCAACTTTTTATACTTTAATACAATTATTATATTCATATAGAATGTACCTGAACGCACCAAGAACATTGATTATAGCGATTATTTTGACTTTGAAGTATAAAAAAAATTATATTGATAATGCTTACATGCCGAGCTAGTCAACATAACACTGGCACGTTATATGGACTCCTTTTCTAGTAGTGTAAACGTGACGGAAATATGCCTATTGTACTTTAAGTTTTTAATTAAAAAAATAAATAATAAATATTGAGAAAAGTCTACATTACCTATCAAAGTTTGAAATTTTCATTTAGCTAAACCAAGTCACTTACTTACGTTCGTAGTGCGGGAGCACTAAGTATAGATTATCAAATTTGCATTAAAAAGTACGCTTATAACTGAGCTACGAAACAAATCGATTTTTTTCTTGTGTGTAAAATTAATTTATATATTTATAAAGTCAATATATGTAATTGAAAGCCGAACATACCTTAGTGAAGCAAATTCGTTTCATTCTGATCCACACTATCGGGGTTAGCATAACTAATGGCAAGATCTCGTCGGGCGAAATCATAGATACATTTTGTACTTGTATATATCTGAAAGCAAGTAAAAAACTTAATAGTAGTTGCAAAACTGTATGTCCCACAACTTATTTTGATGTCAATAATAAATTCTCTACATGTTATAAAAATTGGTCATGGTACAATTTGTAATGAAAGCTACGAATGCGTATCAATTATGCTTAGACATATCTTTCAGAAAAATCTTTCAGAAATAATAAAAGTTACAAATATAAAGTTACAAGTTATCTTTTTACGGGCGTTCAGTATATATAAGAGACATGTCGCTAATATATCAACTAAATAACACTTCTGATTATGCAGGTTTTTTATTTTAAATGCATATATCGATGGTATCAAATTATGTTAAAATCAAAAGTAGAAAATTCTTTTACCTTTAAACACAGTTTCCTTCAACAATATGTGAACTCCGCTTTACTGCAGTATCGTTGTACTATTCCAATTATTTTTGTTCAAATTATACATACAACACCGTAGAAGTAAAAATGTCTTACAATTGAAAAAATCCTTCTTCGAACACATTAGCAAGGTCACTGTTCGTTCATCCATTTTCTCAACACAACTACTTCACATAAAACTCATTGTTAAATAGACTAAATGAACCTTGTAACAGACTGTAAACCGTTGTAACGAGAACTACCTGTTTTATGACCCTTGAAATACTTTGAATTTTATACTTATACACATTTTGTACCTTCGAGAAGTGGCAGACCCCCATAGGAACCATTTTGTTGTTATTTTTTATGTTTATTTCTTTTTTGTGTTTCTAATAGAATTGAAATACATGAAAATTTATGTAATTTTGCAAAATATGACAACTGCTTCTTAATATTCCAGAATTGTAGCGTGCTGTTCAAGTAATAAATGAAAATATAAAAGTCGACCTTGGTAATTTTTAGAATAATCTTAAATATTAGTGATAAAAAATCCGTTATCAGTAATTGCCCATACAGTAGTCGGAACGTAACAGTTGTCACACGGAGCGCACGATACACGCACGATGTACGCACGATACACGCACGTTAGACGCACGTTTCACGTTCGGTAAATACACGATGAGCGATTCAGAACGATACACGATATACACGATGTACGAAGCGCACGCTATACGATAAACGGATTACACGTTATACGGTCACTTTGGGATTTCACATTTTATCTAAATTTAGACCTTTTAATCAGACCGAAAGTATCAGATCAATTAGAAGCTTCGTACCTTAACAATAAAAAAAGACATCGATAAGTGTCAAAGATCCACAGTTTTCATATCACAGTATGTGTCAAATTTGAACACCTGTCGGAGTGACTGGCAGGAAATTGATCCCGATGTGCGAGAAAATGGGCGTAATTAAAATTAATTGCCATCAACACTTTTCGTTAAATAAATTCTACATTAAAGACACGTTTTAGAACCGTGGCATATAAATGTTCAAATATAATAATCTTATACTGGAACCTTGAATGGATATGTTGATGCGTGTCAAGTGGGTGGGGTAAATTGACATTGAAGAAAGCTTGAAATGGCGTTTCCGAATTAATCAAGCATTTAGAACGAGGTTTTTCATGTTATTTTGTAGTATTTATAGCTGTGATGATTATACGGCCCCTAATTTTGACCAATGTTTTAATAGAAAAAAAGTTTTGAACAATATTTAGGTTTTTTCTGGTAGCCCGAAAGTGAAAATTGTCCCTCTGGAAATCTAAGATTATTCTTAGAGAAGGGAAAGATCATTAAAGCGCAATGCAGTATTTATGTACTGTGGACTATGGTGATTAATTTTATATGAAGTTTTATATCATGTTACTTTATATTTTGTTTTAGTGGGCCTATTCTATAGGTGGGGTATATAAAAACACATTTGAAAAATGAACCTCTAGGAAACAGTAATATTTTCTAGAGTGAAACAGGTTATTAAAGTTCATTTTTGTTTCAATGTAGTTTAATTCATGGCACTCAGTTCCTTATACTGTATGTCACTGCTACCATTCTTTTAGATTCAGAACCCCTGTCAAGGTGGTTGGGGTAATAATATATATATGGGGCAAGATCTTTCAAATAGTACTATTTGAAAGACCTTGTATGGGGGTAGTAATAAATTTAAAGTAAAATTAAACAGACTGTTATGTATTATAACTTTTCTCACCCATTTTGGAATAAAATTTGTAAAACTTTCTAGGATATGAACCAAAAAACAGGTTAAAACTCATTTGCAAAATTATTTTGGACCCTCTGTAGAATAATGGAATGGTCCAATTGCATGACATAACTATGCATCTAGTGGTGGACAGCAGATTCAATTAGAACCCTGGAGAAGACACATCTCACAGCCTAGATTATACAGTCTCAAGATGCCATATATGGTGTTAACACATACATGTATGTACATGTAACATATAATCTTATATGGAATTATATGTTTATTTGACATACTGATGATGAAGAAGATACAATTAACACCAATGGATGGTTAATTACTGGGCAGCAAAATGATGTACATTCCATATTTAATCTATCTGATGGCATTTTTTACATAAGTAGTTTCATCAGTATAAAGGCTATGAGACTATAGCATTTAGATGTACACATATTTCCAAGATTGATTTTGTTTGCATATCCTATGTACATAACTCTGCTGATATTATGAGGTGGTAATACATGTACATACACTATACATGTAGTAAATCATTTGGAAAAATTGTTCCTGGAATACACATGTAGCAGTAGCAAATAAATTGATGAAAGACTGACAACAATATGAAAGAGCTAAGCAACACTCTTTACATGTATTTATAAAAGGGAGTGTCACCTCACATGTTTCAAAAGACTCAATAACTATGAGACTGCAGAATAGAGCTCAGCAATGATGAAACTCATGTTTTTTATAGATATTTTGGAATTTAGATAAGTAGAAAGATCTAAAAAGATCTATATTTGTTCAAATTAATGTAAGCTAGGCATTTAAGGAAACTAACAGAGATGAGGAACAAATTTAATAAACCGGACAGAGTCCAAGCACCGCCTCTGCCACACTTACAGGTAAAAAGGCCCTTTGAAGGATTTCTAAAATGGATTCAATTTATGAAACTAACCAGAGGAGATCTGTCAGAAGTACTATATGACTACATAACTATACAACCGGTCTACTGAGACCAGAGTAAATTGTGACTTAGTAATAGATGTTATGTTCATATTATTTTCTTTATTAAGCTATTAAGATTACAAACTTCACACAATTAATATAGAGATGTCAAAAATAAAACTACTAAAAAATAGGTGTTAGCCGGTATCACTGGCTTTACGGGAAGTCAACACAAGCACAATTTTGCCATCTTAGCCTTAAAAGAAATCTTATTTTTTAAAATGTTTTATTCATTTTATACAAAATGATAATGGTACTTTTTTTAATGATATTATACTATTGTATACTTAAATAATTAAGCTCTTTGCAGAACTTACTACTTAATTTAATAAGGATCTTCAGTAAATGAACTACTTGTAATACTAAAATACAATTATTAATCAAGTGTGAGGGTTCTCACAAGACTGATATATATTACAAATCTAATAAAACCTATTTCAAGGTATACAACTTGATTAAAATCATTTTTTTCTATGTGCCTCCTTCTGAAGTAAGAGTCTGTTATAGTTAAACTGGTAAGAAAGATGCAGGTGATCAGGTGTAGAATCTGTATGACCAGTGGCCAGTCCAAACCTGCAAGGATCTACTTACTGATCATGATAAAAGGGTTGATGTTTCATTCAACTGGAGGTAGTAGGAGTAGGTTTGTAAGCAGAAACCGGCTTACATTTATCCTGAACCCGCCCCCCTACCCCCTCCGTCCCCAACATATAACAGATAATAGCCAGTGATATTTGTTTAATTATAATTATTATATGGTGCCATACAGACAGTGCAAACTACCATACAGTATAAAATAATATATAAGATATAAGTTACAGTTACAGTATTTTATAACTGAAACAGGCATGTAACAGGTACAGTGGTTGGGCAACCCCTACTAACATGTCACCCGTCACTCCCTGCTAATTTCTGTTATGTGCAGACTATGATTTGCTAAATAATAACAAGATTGAATTTTTATGTTTTGGGTTGCCAATTTAAATCAACACCCACTAACCAATGAAAAAGCATGTTTACTACTACAATTAAAATACTAAGTACTTATTAAATATAAAAAAATGCATTTATACAAGAATTTTAAGGATTTTGACTAGTGACCTACAGGAAGGAGTCTGATAGCAACTGGAGTAAATTAGATAACTAATTTTATCAGTCATTTGACAGTCTACTATGTTATTCTCCAACAATCTTTATACACATTAACTTAGGGCTTTTCTTAGACTGAGAATAATCATTAATAGTGAAACCATGCAAGTCCAAGCTTATCCATTTCTGGCTTGAATTTTAGTCTCTGTGTGGTAAAAGCTATGCAGTCAAATAGCCAGTGAGGGGTGTTACATTATACAATGCACTAGATGCAAACATGGTCAACCCAAAGTATGTACCAACCCGAGCTGGTTGGTAGTAAGTTTGCGCCCAGCCTAAGACGTGTGATTGATTTGTCCATTTTGTAATTTGTCGAGTATCCCATAGGACGCACTGTTATGCGGCAAAATGTGTTCTTTTAAGTTTCAATTCTCTACACAATCCATCCAGGATAGTGGTTTGAATCCTGGCATATATTTCTGTGGGTGAGTATGGTATGTCCTGGATCATGGCCCCTAAACCAGGCCCCTTTTGTCTGCATCATCTGCTTTCATTACCAGATATTATTATAAACCTACATGAGCTGGGCACTATGACATGGTAACTGGTAAGCCTGTTTTTAGGCATTGATAAAATTTATGAATAATAACAATGTTTTCAATAACTCTGGTCTAGAACAAGGTCTTTCAAATAGTATTTGAAAGACCTTGTCTAGAATGACTGTTTTTTTATTTCATTGAGACCAGAGATGATAGTGAATCTGAAAATATATACAATATAGCAAGCTTTTAGGTTGATGATGTAAAAGACAGCTCAATGAGTGTCTATTGTATCATTTCTGTTGTATAAATGCAGGAACAGGTTATAGAGTATTCCTGATAAATGGAACAATAATTTGCCAATCTTCCTATGATGGCAACAGACCTGTTTAGATGGATTACAACAGCTGAAGCTACTATACCAGAGCCTGGAATTTTAGACCCATCTGTGTATATATGTAGATGTCCATAGTAAAAATATCTGATATTCATTTGAGTTCCTAACTTTGCGAAATGCGGTATGTCAGATTTGTTCATTTTGTTTTCATAGAGCACTAATTGTAGGAGGATCTTACAAAATAGCCGTGCTTTATGATCTCACTGACCAAAACCTTGACTTTCGCTCAATATTTGAGAATCTATTCCTTGTGCCCCAGTCTAAGGGGCAGAACCCCAGCCTCAAGTTCAAACAGGTAGGCAGGAGTGGAGGACAACGCGCTAAGGGCCAGCTGGAGGCCTTTATTTTGGACAATATACGGACACTGTTTTGAATGACATCAAGGCATTTGATGAGAATCAAACTAATTAATCACTATTATATTCAGTCAAAGACACTACCTAATTACCTTTTCTCTTTATGTCAGCTAACGGATATATTATTCCAATCAGGCAGTATAGGGAACGTTTTGGTCATATTTGGGGACGTTTTGGTCATATGGGGGGATGTTTTGGTCTGGGGACGTTTTGGTTTGGGGACGTTTTGGATTGCTTCGGACTTTAAATAATTTCGTAAAAGTGTAGTTGATTCGGCGTATTATTTTCATCTAGCCAATAATAAACTTGTTAACATCATACCCACGATATGTTGCTTGGTGCAGGCGTACCTTGTCTGCTGCACTTTAAGGAATGCATTGACAACAGTAGTTTAGATAAAAACAGGATGTCCATTCCGTTGCAAAAATAGACCTAAGTTTCGGAAAATGTCTTCAACCTGTCCCGAAAGTCTTTCTCGCCCGCAACTATACACTAAATAATATAAACTGAAATCAGCACTTTTTGGGGGGAGATGTGCACGCTAAGTAAAACGATTAACTACGGAATACACCATCGAAATGTACGTATGCCGTATGGATTATCGGGAATCGTATATCGTGTATCGTGTATAGTATATGGTGCACGTTGCACGATGAATGATACGATATGATACACGATATACGATTGACAAAATACACGATGAGTGCACGCACGTTATACGCACGTTACACGCACGTTATACGCACGATATACGCAAATTTTGACAACTGTTACGTTCCGACTACTGTACTCCCAATCTTTTAATTTTATTTGTGTGATATGCCTCGGGACAAAATTATGTAAATTGCATAAAGTATTTCATGGCTTTATTGGATAAGTTTGTTACCGGTGTTAATGTTTTGGAATTAACTACATGTATTGTAATTCTGCATTGACTGCAGTACTTTTTTAACCTATACAAAAACAAAATTTAATAAACATGAATGCATACAAACATAACTACTTCAACTGGTAAAAGTCCATTACTAAGACCAGAAACAGAAAACAGAAACCATTTCCCGTCGGCGATATTTGACTAGGACCTCAAGGGGCGGGTACTGGTGAGAACTCCAGAAAGCAGTAATGAAGAATATTTTATAAAGTTTTAAGAACTTACGCTGTATAAGCCTTAGATCATAATAATAATGAATTACAGTCAAACCTGTGTTGAAGACCACCTCCAAATAAAGACCACCCTGCTTATAAAGACCAGCAGGATGATTACATTGCACTTTTCATCTGTAGTAAAACGGCAGTGAATAAAAACCACATACTTTCAGAGACCAAATTTATAGCTTCCCTGCAGTGGTCTTTGTTCACAAGTTTGACTGTATGTAGAAATTATTAAATTTTCTATGTTTCATGCATCGCAAAATAGGCTAACGTAATGTATTGGTTACTAGTAATTCAAATATCCGCTCGTGTGATTCGACTACCAGCTTAATGTATAATTGACTGTTTTCAGATGTGCTTATACAGCTGTACTGATGAAGATTCATTGTAAGACTGTCTTTGTAAAAGAACTATTGCAACTTGCGTATTACATTTTTATTTTTTCTTTACGTGTCGCGTTGATGAAACTTACGATTTGAGGCCTGTCACGTAACAGGCTGGCAGTTAACACGCCATCACTTCTGGGAACGGCCAGTTCTAAAATCTCTAGAAGAAACTGCCAATTTTTAAAAAAATAAAGAATCATTTTGGGAACTTGGTTCGAAACAATGACCTCAACTTCGGTGATAGTTTTAGTGATTACAAGTCAACAACATTATTGCCTAGTCTGAGGCCGTAAGTAAAGGCTGTTATTTAGTGTAATAAATGTCTTACATACTATTCGCATTTAACTTTCAGAAAAGGTAGTAGTTGCACTGGCACATGTATGGTCTGATACCTGCGCATGTGCGCATGTATAGTATGGTACCTGTTCACGTGCGCGGGTATGGTATATATGTATTAATTTTGGATAACAACCCATTGAGAACAGAAGGTAGTTGTGTAAAAGACAAGCATGACCTCATATTCAAATGATTGCTGCTATCAAAACGAACATTTGTAGTTAATAATTGCGAATCAATTTTATTTTTACATGTACTCTATTGTTTCTATAAACAATTTGCCACATGACCAAAACAAGAACTCATTATCTAATACAAGTCAGTTCTAGTTTATTTTGTATCACTCAAGTATTAATCACAACACATAAAGAACAAAGATGGCAGTAAATAGGTCGTAGTAACATTAAAGGGGCACTACCTACATCTAGCAAGTTAAACTCTCCAAACATAGATAATGTGTTCAATGAACGTAAAATGATAAAAGAGTAGTAAGAGTCGCTCACTTGAAATCACTATAACCTCTCATAGATTGAGCGTCATCGGTTTGAGCCCTGAGAGACTTTCTTGCGGAAGATATGAGTCTAGTACTGGTTCTTCCCAGGAAAGTTGGTTAAGTAAACTGCCTGCCTATTAAAATGACCAAATGCAGTTAGAACGGGCGTAAAATTCCTAAAATACATTTATTAAGAACAACAAATATAAAAATGCTTCATTTTGTCACAATTTTTGTGCTATATCGCTATCAACTCATTAGTTGTACAATGACTACATAGATTATTGGATATTTTACGGTACTGTACCGTATTTTCTAACGCTGGTTTTACCTGTATAGTATAAGCCTTTAAGTTACATGTAAGTAATAATACTTGCAAACATTCTATGATTTTGAAGTTATTTAATTTGACACCAGTTTTAAGGAGTATCTCTTTAAAGAAAGAAGCATTATTTACAACATCACAATACAAACATTATTGATAGCTTTGTTTGATTCGATTCAAGGGCACGTCATGGCAAAGACGTGCAGAAATGTTCTACAAGCTTCATTTCTACATTAAAAGGTCAATGTTAGCGTGCTACAAACTCTGGTTTGAACACATATCAAACAATTTGGTGACCAATCGTTCCGGGGCGATCCTGTGTTTTGCACTTTGCTCAGCGCCATTTCCAAATTGTTGTTACTGCAGTGTCTTTTCTCATTGTTAGAATATTGTTAAAACCATTATTCAGTGTGTAAGTCTGGTTGTTGATCGGATTGGTTTTGGCCTTTCATTAATGTTACAACTGATTGTCGAAGATGGTATCATCAGTTGCAGTCACGCCGTTTGAAGGCTTGAGAAGTAGCAATTACTAAAAAAAAAACCGCGTGGCGCCATACTGTAGGGGGGTGGGGTCGGTGGGGGATTGGGTCGAGCATCACACTTCTAACCCAGAGGCATCATGTTCGAATGCCATTATCCTTCTTTCTGGTGCAAGCACTTGTTCCGGCAAACATATTAAATAAATAACTAATAAGAAGCTAATATAAGTGTAACAATTTAAAGATGGATAACCAAATGAGATATATGTGAAAAGGCATATTACATGTATATGATGAAATGTTTTTTAAAACCCTGGTGAAACAATGGGAAGCAAATGAAAAGTAACTCGTTCAACAGTTTGTGCTTAGACTTCGAAACCAGTATCTTTAAAAATGGCACCTGGCGAGAGCAATAGTTCTAAACTTTCAGTATGTAAGTTACAAGTTATATTCTGAACATGATCTACTTCGACTGTATACAAGAAGTAAGAAAACTGAAAACAAATTTGGTAACTTACAGAAATCCTCACATGAATAAGAAATAGAGAATTAAATATTTAAATATTGTAAAAATAGGGAATGTGTAAGCTTTGCAATACTGAAATTGAAACAAACTACATTTCACATGTAGAGAGGATTACATTCTAAGAACGTTCTATACTGGTATTCTTGCTAACCTTATTTTATGTTCCTGACTCTGCATCATCTTGTATATGTGTGCTATTTAAGATATATTGATATGGACTGGAGACCAAAATAAAATAAATCTATTGCTATTGTAAAAAGAAAGTTTCTAAACCAGGGAAGGAACGTTACAGTTGATTAGTGAACAAAATTAACGCTGATGTTGCAGCAGATTTAATTTTATAAAATGATTTTTAAAATTATTAATTTTTTGATGAAGATTGTGGTGGTGATTATGATGATGATGATGACAATGATGATGCTCGTGTTGCTAGTGATACAGTTAAATAAGCATCTTATTAAATTGAAAACAATATTTTTCTGTCTTATCACTTGTGAGATTCACAGGTAGTTGTTGAAATAGTTTTGTTGTGTTGTCTTCTAAATGGTACCATGCGGTACTGACATGTTCTGACATTTTTTCTATCCTGAGACCTCAATTTGGCAAGCAATCATGAGAGGCTAATTGTGTATGAAAAGTTGAAAACTACTAATAATTTGACCATTATGACCTATGCCTAAACTACAGACTGTATGTTTTTCATCAATATTATAGAAATTGCATTTAATAAAGCAGATCTGAACGGAATGTTTTTCATCAATGGCATGTGTCTGGATGTACGTCATATGAAAACAAAATATGCATACACATGTACATGAAAATACACAAATTGTTATTGAAACTGTTATACATGTACAAAGTTGTCAATTACGAAAGAAAAACTTAGTTTCCAACATTTTAAAACAGTTTCTCCAAAGGCATATCATACAAGAAATATCTTGCTCTTCAATCTGTGTATTTTCGTTAATTGCTACTTACACTTCTCAAAAGAAGTGCAGAAAAAACGTAGCTAAATTTTCACATTTCTGTTGACTTTATTTACTACTCAATCAATGTATTTTCCATACACGAACGTCTCTATAATGTTTGCTATATGTTTTTAATGAGTGATCTGTCATTTGTCCAACGGTAAATGTATCGGTTACATCACTTATGTTTCAAAAACAAATATTATACAGTCAATTTTGTTGAGCATTCTCCATACGTTTTGTCTGTTTCTGGTGACGTGTTATCAGTATTAGTATATATTACATGTCCGTCCACTACACAAAACCCGTAAAGCATTGATTATGTACTATTAAGCCGGCTGGCCCAATACCTTATAAAGCGAGCCAATACCGACGATCGCAGCCATTTTTTACCTTTAATTTCATACCAGTTTTAAATACTCATTTAAGACTTTTTGTTATGAATTTGTGAGTAAGTGCTTAAACGGTATAAGTACAACAATAACTCAGTTTTTTTCGATTCGTTTTATTTTAGCGCTTTTTGCTATAACTGCTATTGTTTGTCATTGATTCTACAAGGCATGCTTATCTTCAACAACAATGTTTTCTAATTAAAGTGAATTTCTACATCTAAAATTTTTATTCAATAACCTGTTACTAAGCGATTGCAGCGCAGACCAGACGTCGCCGCTGTACCATCGTAAATGACGCGGTGTGTAATCAGAATATGCACGTACGTATGATCTAAATCAAATAGTTATATTATTGTTTTGAATTTTCAACAAATTATTCAGAGAGTTGAATTATGCAAGTCTCATAAACGTATCCGTATGTACATGTAGCTGTAGCACCTATCTGTCCAAGAAAGATGTATTACCGGCACAATTGACTGTTACTTTGAAAACATTAACACAGGTTCGTATGTACCAAAGAAGGGCAGTTGTTGAGGACTAAATGGAAGTACCCTAAGCCATTACTTTTTCTCTGTTATGTAACGATATGCGTATGTGAATTGATTCAGACTGCAAACTTATTTCAAACGCCATCAAAGATCCAAAGTAAATTTCAGAAAAACTAGGCAGAGTT
>JAFMSR010000010.1:18502694-18585709 GCA_022818135.1 Saxidomus purpurata | reverse complement strand
GGATTATTGAGACGGCATGGTATGCACTGATGGATTTCATTTTTCAAGGACATGTTTGATGCAAAGGAGAGAGTTCTTAAATAAGCTTAGAGCTTTCTACTCGATCCTTGCTGTTATTTAACAGAAATATTGTATATGCATTTATTGAATAAATACTGTTTAAACCAAATGTCCTTGATACAACCAATCTTTTTCAGATTGAATGTTTAAGATATTACGTTACGAATTTAATCCAAGCAGAGCTTGATATGATAGCGCAGTAATGGAATGCTCACGACATCCGAGCCCGGGTGTATTCTAATAATCCTTGTGGAAGATTTGTACCTGAAAACTTAGGTGTCACGTTGTTAGTCTGGAAACTGTTCAGGTATGTCAGGTACACTGTAGGTCAGGATTACAAGGTAAGCAAAAACGGCTATATTACGACGAAACAGAGGAACTATCTCAGTTGTTGTCACTGGACCATAGATGGCCTTCAAATGCGAAAGAAGCTTTAGCCTTTTACACAGAAATGTTACAATTAGTGGATAAATATTTACCAGACTGAAGATGATCTATGATATTAACATTACAATTGTATGGACACAAACCATGATTGTTCTATAATTGAAGGGAGAGAATCGTTCTGCACAAACAAATTGGTGGTGCCCATTGGAATAGTTTGCTTTTCTAAATATTACGATTTTTAAGACATTGTTTCAGACCAAAATCACCGCCTTCTACACTTTTCTATACATATTGGTCTATGTTGGGTTGCATACGTTGCTGTAATATTTTTAGACCCTGCACCATATACTATAGTATTATTTGGGTGTAGAATTCATTGACCTTGATGCAAGTTTTGTGACCAGCATCTATGGAAACTTTACAACAAAGACCAACATGCACAAGTGTGTAGCAGGTTGTTATTATGAGGTTGTTCAATTGAATGTTGTCTTAAAATGGGGAAAATAGAAACAATGGGCGCTGCCATTTTGTTTGTTTGTGTAAGGTGTACTGAGTATCTCCCCCATGTGCCCTCATTATTTTTACTCATCTCACATTATATAAAGAATGCAAAATAGCAGAACACCAGTATGATCTTGTGTGTTTAACTTCTTTGTCACCATGAGGTTAATTAAACTGATATTTATTTTTCATAACTCTTCCTGCTATATGTAGTTTACATAAGTTGGTATTTTACTCAATTTGATATGAATTATAGTTTCTTTACCAATTTGCGTATATACATGTAGATCTAAAAATTGCCATTGTGTATATTTACTAAACAAAATAAGAAACTTCTGCTGAAACTTCTACCTGGATGAAAACCAAACGAAGGAATAACTGTTATATATGCGTATAAAGAGTGTTCCATGATGCATCGTTTCGTGCTAAACAGATAGCCAAAGGTTAACGGAAATTGGACACATTTTGACCAAGTGAGGTGGGGGTTAAAAACAAAAATATTGCATGATATCAGGTATGACCACCTCTTGAGTTGACCACTGGAGTGCATCAGTGTGACATAGACTTTAAACGAACCATTCTCGCAATCGTACATGAAAGACTCAATTTCAGGGTTGCCTGTAATCGCTTATAGACATTTTAGAATTTATGGCGGACAGACAAATGTTAAAACAGACAATGTGATTCCCTTCAGCACATGTCCCTCTCTCTCTATTAAACTTTTTATTTGACCAAAACAGTGTAAATCATCAGACAATACAATGTTGTTAACATATTTTATTCGCACAATGGCTATATACCACATCAAACTTTAAAATAAGAGGACCAACTAGTTCCCAGTCGCTCACCAGAGAAGATGCTATAACAACATTGTCAACTTATTAGAACTTAAAGTTTACAACTTACAACATAAACATTAGAACTTACAAATTAGAACTCATAACTTAAATATTAGAACTTACATATTAGAAATTACAATTTAGATCATAAAACTTAAAGCTCACATCTTAGAAATTCTTTTTTAACCTTGGGTACTTTAAAAACAAACATTTTTAAAACATCAAAGTTGTGTTAAAGAGGTCTGGCTCTGAACCTATGAAAAGAAATAAGGTTTTACAGACCTTATATTGATAAAAAAACAAATGTTCATGATGATTGTTTGTACCAAATTTGGTCAAAACGCATTTATAACAAGAGATGTCACATGACAGCCAAGCCCGACTCTTCGAAAACATTGTAACTATTAAACAGAGCTTGATATAGATACATGCTTATGTTTTTATTATTATGATAGTAAGGCTATTTTAATGAAAAATCTTAAAAGTATGATCCAAAAACAAAGAAATGTTTGCAGGCAAAATATTGATCTAAAAACAAGGGAGATTTATTTTTCAAAAGACTAGTTAAAAACCTATGACTAAGTGAAGCGTCATTCCATGTTTTCATTACCTACTCTGCATTACTGAGTTTAGCAGAAAAACGATTAAAACATGTCTAAATATAATATTAACTTGATAAACATCAACAGTGAGATACAACGCACTGAACAATCAAGATGAAATTGTGACAAAAAAAAAAAGAAAAAAACAGACCTGCTACTATATTCACCAAATTAACTTAGAGTTCCACATTAAAAATACAACTAAAAACATCTCACAGGTTCACATATCAAATATAACATGCAAGAACATTTCTGTAGAGTTAGTTGAGTCTAGATCTTTTAAAAACTTGATATCCTTTCCTATCAACTTAGTACTTCCTCTTTACCAAAGACACATTAAAGGGGGATTGGTTTGTGAAAGTTGCGAAATCGACTATCTGATCCTGAATTTAGTTATTCGTTCTTCGGTACTACTTAGAGGGACTTTAGAAACCTTGTATGTCTCTTAAGATATCAAAACATTAATTTGATACATAAAATAAAAGAACATGTTGTAGATATGTTCTGCAGCCCATATAATTGAAAACAGTCTTGATATTTTCTCTCACTGTGCATTACTAATAGTCAGAAGAAACTATTTCGTTCTGGTTTTTAGATTCAGTACAAGCTTATGCTAACCTGGAGTAATACTAACGGTTGTTTGTTTCAACGCCAATGCATCTGTCTCTTCCCTTTACATCGATAGCCAAATATAAAGTTTAAACTTTGGAAACTTTTATTATTGCCTATGGATAGAGTTATCGAAACAATACTTTACAGCCTTAGTATGCATTTAAAATTCATACAGATGTTTGAATAACCCACAAAGTCTTCAATATTAAGGCCCCTTCTAAACAGATCTATATGTGCTTTGTATGCAGGTATAAACATACTGCTCCACACACATTTTATCAATTAGATACGATAATTGCTATGTCGCCATGTCGGTAGTGTCCTTAGGCAAGACACAAATAATTCCACATTGTCTCTCTCTTCGAGGTAGATTCCATCTGGAATGAGCCTCGAGAGCGATTAATATAAGTTGTAAGAACTTGTTTCGCAATCAAGAATAAATGAATTAGTATAAATTAATAATTGCTAGACTACAACGTTATATCTTTATAATATATTGGCCTTTCTAAGCACAACAAAGACATTTTGATTCATGATTAATTTTTCAAACCATATATAGTGGTATGTGTGATCTAACCTAGAAAGACCGTTATCCAGATATTAGTTTATTTAATACAATTGATATTGACTTAAAGTGTTCAATTCAGTCTGTAGAACATGTCTCTTGCAATTATGTTCCATAATGCATTGTGTAATGTAATATTTAGTTTCGCACTTACGGTGATAATTTACGAATTCTGGAAACAGCTTGTTTTATTCACCAGGAAATATTGCCCGGGCTATTCATCTGCTGTCAAATAAATACTTTTATTTGTGCTAAAACATTTTCAGTGTCGAGATCAGTTGTCAAGCCACCGTGAGATCTACTACGTATCCAATTGCCTATAGTCATAAAGGGAATGAAATCAATAACAAGCCACTCAAAATTGTTTTTGTCAGAATATTTTTTTTATATTTATACACAGTCTAATATGATCCAATTTATATATTGAAAACAAACTAGTGCTTCTAGATATATTTTGTCAAAGTGCAGTTTGATTGAAGTTTGTGTTTTATTACAAGATTCACGCAAAATGTTTTTATTAGATTTTAATAAAATGTATATGCAGTTTTTATATCTAATTTGCATTGTCTTATCTAGGATTTCGTACCTTTTTATTTTTTATTAGGATATCTCTTTGTTCGGTGGTTGTCCGTGTGGCTTTATTATTCAATGATCATATTGTTATTGTTGTCAAGAATCACCTTTCAACAACATGATTATATTCTTTCTTACGACTTGGAAAACAAGTTTACAACACGATATAACATATTACGAACATATCGCTGTTTATTTTAAAATTTTGAACTAAAAATCGGATCTATTTTTAAATAACTTCATGCTGCTAGAATGTGTCATGCACATGTGGGGCTCACAATTTGTAATGAAGGTTTATGTGAGGTTATACAGTAAGTACTTCGAATCCGTGTTTTGATTTCAACAAAATTTAATTTAAAACGTAATATTTCCGTGTTACCATGCCATATCAAATAAGATAAATCCAGATGTATCGCTCTTCATTGTTTAAATGGCACTTCACAAACTTGAATCATGAAAAAAAAATCTGGCAAAATACGAAAGTATCTTTCCTACAATAACTCAACTTCTAAAAGTTTTGTTTTATAATAGATTTCACAAACTTGTACCGAGGTGCATATCAGTTTTTATATTGGCAACACTCCTAACAATTTTTATTTCTCTTTCCATAACCTCTTCAGGGATATTAGTTGCATGAAATGGCTGGCTCTAAATGTTTGTACAATATTATCATTGCACAAGTGCAATGTAGTTATTTTGATTTCTAACGCAGAACCGATGTAACGTCGTTTCTGATTGGTTACGTCGTTAAATTTACGACTATAAAATAACGTATATATAGTCGCGAAAATCGAGCGAGGTTATAATTACCGCATTTAAATACATTGTGCAATAGAAAAGGGTTAACTATATAGTGATTTTGATTATATACAGGTTTAATGGTCGCAAACAGTTTTAACAGCTCCGGTGTACGCCGTTGCGGTTAAAAGTATTTGCGGCCATTAAAAGCCGTATAGACAGTCGCAAATGTCAAAATTACAAATCAGTTAACTACGGAAGCCTATTAGGGCCGTTTTGAATTAGAGCTAAGGGGGTACAAAATTAGAACTTAGTTCTTATATCTTAGAACTAAGAACTTAGTTCTAAGTTCTTAGAATTAAATATCAGCAGGCGCGCCATTTTTCTAGGAAAGCGGAAGATAACAGAGAATATATGAAAATATAACGGAGTTTCTTGTTCAATTTATGTTGCATTTACGTATGTAAGTCGTTTAAGCTGTTTCTAATGCTTTTACTCACATGAGCCCTGTCAAGTATGGAAATTAACCCAAATCATAGTAATGTACCGATTCATCGTGATACTCTGCGATCAGTCACAATACCCTCCGACGTAACGCTCGGCAAAACGTGTGTTGTTCTTGGTATTTTTTATTATATTTATATATTTATATTTATTATATTTTTCTCATTTATTTGCATATTCTTAATGTGTTATTTAAGTTAAATGAGAGCTCCTGTGATATGCGGGTCAACGTTATACATTTTTAAATGATCTTCTGCTAAGCTAAACTTAAATGAGTTTTATACTGTTAAAGGAAACTTATGCAAAAACTGTTGCCACAATTGTCATTTTGAAGATGCTTTTAACTTAATATCTTTTTTTGTTCAGGCAATAAACATGACCTCCAAGTACACATTGATGTTTCGACTGTTGCTGTTAGCTACATGTTTCACATGACTGAGTTGTACATTGAAGAGCCTTTTTGGAAATTTGAAATGTCTGGGGAAGAAGATAACTCTGTTGACCTAGTAGTTGAATGCAAGTCTAAAGAGGACAAACCAAATGATTTGAATCATATTGAGAGTCAAGGAATTGTGCCTAGTGAATAGCTCCACATGTTGTCTCAATGGTTGAATTATGATCCGTCTGCAAGACATTTCGTTCTGAAATTGTGTACAACTATAAAAGCTTTGTTATGATAAAGTCAAACCAATCCCCCTTTAATGTGTCTTTGGTAAAGAGGAAGTACCAAGTTGATAGGAAAGGATATCAAGTTTTTAAAAAATTATAATCTAGACTCAACTAACTCTACAGAAATGTTCTTGCATGTTATATTTGATATTTGAACCTATGAGATGTTTTTAGTTGTATTTTTAATGTTAATGTTAAAGTTAATTTGGTGAATATAGTAGCAGCTCTGTTTTTGTTTTGTTTTGTTTTTTTGTCACAATTTCATCTTGATTGTTCAGTACGTTGTATCTCACTGTTGATGTTTATCAAGTTAATATTATATTTAGTAGTGATAGAAATCGGTTGAATTTTTCACAATCGATTATCGGTTCAATCGGATGGGGTATAATCGATAACCTTCCGATTAATAATCGGTTGAACCAAAAGTAACATGCAAGCAAGGCGCTACAATCTACACCGTTACATGACGTAGTTTCTGCCACAGTTATGGCAGGTTAACCCTTTATAATGCTGGAACAGTAAATAGGTAATGCTACATGTCACCAATCGAAGCATTGGGCCTAATAAGAGATTTTTAAAGGGAATATTCAAAGGTTTTCTTATAGAAACCTGTGTAAAATCAAGAGACCCCAAGGCCTGAGGTCATGTTTTCAACAATGTTGACCTTCTGGTAAGGGCCAGAAACTGGTAGAAGACTAGATGTTTTTGAAATAAATTGTTAACACAGAACTGATGGCCGATTATGCTTTTATGCTAGACAGACAACACAAATATGAACAGAAAGATGAATTGGCAAAGAAATCAGAGAGTGTCAATGTCAATGATAATAATTCCAAGCTATTGACTTTGTTTTTCTTCCCGGATGGGAGAAAAGCCGCAAGCTTTCTTCAGACTCAGTTGTTGTTGAACTTGCTTCTTCCATAACGTGAGTCTAATTATTTCCCTTGGGTATGGTATAAAACTTTTACCGCGACGTCGCCGACCGGATATGTGTAATCGATTATTATCGCCCTTCATTTTACTAACCGATCGTCGGCGACTAGCGACAATCGGAACATCACTAATATTTAGACATGTTTTAATCGTTTTTCTGCTAAACTCAGTAATGCAGTGTAGGTAATGAAGACATGGAATGACACTTCACTTAGTCATAGGTTTTTAACTGGTCTTTTGAAAAATAAATCTCCCTTGTTTTTAGATCAATATTTTGCCTGCAAACATTTCTTTGTTTTTGGATCATACTTTTAAGATTTTTCATTAAAATAGCCTTACTATCATAATAATAAAAACATAAGCATGTATCTATATCAAGCTCTGTTTAATAGTTACAATGTTTTCGAATAGTCGGGCTTGGCTGTCATGTGACATCTCTTTTGTTATAAGTGCGTTTTGACCAAATTTGGTACAAACAATCATCATGAACATTTGTTTTTTATCAATATAAGGTCTGTAAAACCTTATTTCTTTTCATAGGTTCAGAGCCAGACCTCTTTAACACAACTTTGATGTTTTAAAAATGTTTGTTTTTAAAGTACCCAAGGTTTAAAAAGAATTTCTAAGATGTGAGCTTTAAGTTTTCTGATCTAAATTGTAATTTCTAATATGTAAGTTCTAATATTTAAGTTATAAGTTCTAATTTGTAAGTTCTAATGTTTATGTTGTAAGTTGTAAACTTTAAGTTCTAATAAGTTGACAACGTTGTTATAGCATCTTCTCTGGTGAGCGACTGGGAACTAGTTGGTCCTCTAATTTTGAATTCTGTCAAAAAAATTATGAAATACTTTGAAAAATCCGCTGAAACTTTTAGGTTAAGATATAATACATGTATTTCTACAGATTCCATTTATTAATTTTTGGAGGTTATTTCGTTTGGCATCAGTTATAGCACGGACCTATATATGTGTATATACTAAAAATGAGTTTGAATTCTGTAAAGTTTTTTTAATGAAATACTTTCAAAAATCCGCTGAAACTTTTAGATTAAGTTATAATACATGTACTTCTACAGGTTCTATTTATTTTTTTGGTGGTTATTTCGTTTTGGCATGAGTTATAGGGTATGTCACTTTAGGAAAATGCTTTCTTTTATGATTTCTGATCGGATAGTGTTGTTGTAGGAGTTAAACGCCCACTTCAAAAGTACATGTATTTGGTATGTTTAATAGGAAGCTAGTTTCCCTAACATCGTTATAGAAAGTTCCAGTACTAGGTTGGAGGTTAAGTGATTTCAAGTCTGCTTCTTTAACCACTAAACCACGGGAGTGGATCTGGTCGGATATCATTATGAAAATAATGACGTGTATAATATGTTTTATGATGTCAGCATATGTCCCTTACGGAAACATAATGCATATAACCACTTAGATTTTAGGTTTCATGAAAATTTCGTGAAATAATAGACGATTTCATATAAAGCTGCTCGCTCTCAGTTGCCGTTGGAGAAAATTAAATTCTAAACAACGACATACTAATACATAAACATAAAACTAAAGGCTAAAATCAACAATAGAAGTAAACAAGAGGGCCAAGATGGCCCTTTATCGCTCACCTTGGTACAAGTCCACTTGCCTGGTGGAAGATCACTAGATAATGTTATATACAATAGGTTTTCCTATATACGTCTTTGTAAAACAAGTGACCCCCCCCCCGGGGGGGCAAGGTCAATTTTGACACCAGGCTCATAATTTGAACAAACTTTGAAGAGATCTACTAGGCAATGCTACATGCCAAATATCTAAGCTCTAGGCCTTGTGGTTTCAGAGAAGAAGATTTTTAAAGTTTTTGCTATATAAGCCTATGTAAAACTAAGTGACCCCCCGTGCGGGGTCAATTTTGATCCAGGGGTCATAATTTGAACAATCTTGGAAGATTTTTAAAGTTTTTCCTATTTGTTGCCATAGCTACCAGAGTTCTGCACAGAATGGAATTCTTTGAACAATTTTGGTAGAGCTTCATGCAAGGAACATTCCTGCATAGTTTTATCAACATTGGCCTAGTGGTTTCAGAGGAGATGTCATTTGAATCAAAATGTTGACGGACGACGGACAATCATCAATTAGAAAAGCTCACCCTGGCGTAGCCAGGTGAGCTAAAAATCTAGGTAGGAATTTGCAAATATCGAATGAAAATCCTGTTATTACTTTACGCTTTATCAGTTGGTAGCGTATTATTTCAAATCTACAGATATAATTGACTGGAATGTATACTGGAACCTTTTTATTTGACTATATGCTCTTAACTATGTTATTTTATATACAGTTTGAAAGACAATATTTTTTTAAACAGAATCTGACAGCGAGCAGCTTTTTTGTGCTGTGTAGGTCGTGTCAAGTATTTCTGAAGGATTTCTCATAAACAAAGCTGGTTGTATACAATTTAAAAGCACTGTATTTTACTTCGTCGAAAAGTCTCAAGCAAAACCATGTTTTTGAAAAATATAAAATAACAGCAACATGATGTGTTGTCAATAAACTACAGGTTCCTTGATTAAAATAAACGGACAGTCCAAAATCAAGTAATTTTACAAAGTATTGACACATGATCACTCATCGTCTGTAAGAAAACTCCCTTTTGCCCAATTTTGCAGAGGACTCCATGTTGTCAGCACTTTCAGTGCTTTGATTGGGATATAGCCAGTTCTATTCTGTAAACCTTGCTGTACCAACCCCGCACATAGATTTATTTATTACCCTGATAAAAGCGCAATGAACCTTGAAATGGAATAAAACAATAAAGAAAAAAGTATTGCATATTTTTATTGGAATAAGAACATGATACAAAAATATTATCTTTCTTTGCTAAGATCTCACCCATTGTCTTGTCATCCTATTAAAAAATATCCCTATTAGCAATATTAAGTTTAGCAACTCAAACAATTGTTATGAAGTTTTTAAAGTATCATGTGTGTGAAAGAATACTATGGGGGAATGTTTTTATATCATTCAGGAAATTTATGAGCACCTAATGTGACCGAATATCTATTACGATGATAGTTGCTCACATAGCGTACGGAATATCTACCTTGAAAATATAATCAATGGGATGAAGTTACAATTTCGTCTCCCAATAATGCCTTGATCAACAGATTTGTTAACATATAAATGAATTCTAAAATACTTGCTAGTTCAGCTAAATACCTGTTTCACACGAAATGCAAAGTTATAATGTCCTTGTTATTATACATCTTTTATTCACATTGAGTTAACCTTGCAGTTTCTTTGTTTGAAAGAATAACAATTTTACATGGCTTTGCTTACGTACAGTTTGAAATAAGGCTATTGTTTTTCAATGAAAAAAATTGATTTGTTACCACATCATGGATATTTTGTTTTCATCCACAAGTGTTATTATTGTATTTGTTGGTGAAATAAACAATGTTTTGTATTACGTACCACAACTGCATGTGTTACGATAATCTTGTGCAAACAGTTAAAAGCCAGCAATATTCTTTAACTGATATCCCCGAAGAGATAAAAAAGTGAGAAATAATGGTGTGAAATGATTATCTTGAACGAACAGCATTTTCTTTGAACTGATATTCCCGGAGAGACTATAGAAAAAGAAATAAAAGGCACTTCAGTGGGATAAAACAATAGACATGTTATATAAAACAAAGCCTTGGGATGTAAATGACTTTTGATGCATACGTTTAAATTGTAACGTAACCAGCTAAGGATAGGAGAGCATGTGTGGATATGATGTATATAACCAAGTTAGTCAAAAACTGAAATGACTTGAGACAACTTGCCACCAAACATTTGATAGGTTACTGAGGTTTTACGCTGGCTGTTTAAGCAGTGACGTTAATCTTGACTGAGTAGTCCTCAATTGATTACCAACACTTCTGTCTTGGAAAACGTTTGGCCGAAAGTTTGAGAATTAATCCACGTATTAGTGCGCGTCTGTAAAGAGGGACTCTTAACAGTAATTGACAGGCAATGGGCAAACTCCTTTGTTTTTTTTTATTACTTGTTACAAATTTGATTACTGTTCTCAAATCATCTGCAAAGCACTGCTAATTGAACGACAAAGGACATTAACCAGACTTGCTGAGCCGACCTGAATCTAATACACTTTTCCATGATTACAATGTAATATAGAACCCTCATCTGAAGTCACTGCACTGATAGTATCTTATTTGACTTCGCAACAAAACATAACACTCTGCCTGTATATGTTACAGAAATATATTCTTGTAAATCACAATTTCTGTCAGGTTGCCACACCATTTGACAAACCTGACAAAAACGTGTGACACAATGGTAGACACAGTTTTATTTTTAGCGCTTACTTTTTTTTGCAGTATTGATGTCTCGGTATCTGAGCATTTAAACCCCTCACTGAAAACGTTTCAGCACAAATGTAGTTTTTTGGTAGCAGGTGTATAATCCAGACACTATTTCTTGAAAAAAAATCGCTTTAACACCTTAAGAAAAAACGTTTAATAAGCAGTTTAAAATAAGAACAAATGATAAACGTCTTACAAAACAAATTTCATTATCTACGATGGCAAACGTGCATTACATTGTCTGAAAGTAGTAGAAATAAAATGATATATGAAATGCTATTTAATTCGAAGTTTGGATATATAACAAAGAGATAGTTCGTCATTGTGTAGAACCTAACACGCTGAATAGTTTAAGAATCAAACTGTGTGTTTTATATGTATGATATGTGTATTGATGATTGTGAACTTGTGAGCACAGATATCTGTTACTTCCCTTGTTGATTTTTTCTAAATCTACCGCACATTCCAAGGAAGGGGTCGGTGTTTAATGTGCTTCTATGCTATTTCAATAGAAGTAGTAAGTTAAACTTATTGCATATTACAGCAAGTTATTTAGTTATGTTATGTACCTTAGCTACAATAGACTACTGCTGTCTGGAGTTATCATCAGTATTTGCGCCATGTTGGAGGTACCACAAGCCCCAAGTTAGGAGTCCGAGTTTCTACCCCGACACTTCTATGCCTCTCGTAGAATTCCTTGTTTGTTTGAGTTCCTGTATTCAGCATCATTGGCATGTTTCCATAATTCTAAAATTGTCACGTTAAGTTAAGCATCGCGTGCACTCGGGACATAATTTCAAGAGACATTTTCTCCAGACTGCATACTACAAGTGAAAATCAATTTAATTGCAATTGCATTAGAGAAAGACGTTCTGTCGGAACCAATATTACACAAAACCTAACAGGATAAAGGCATTTTTAGGTTTGATCACAGACAGGTTCTATGTTATCATTAATATAGCTTCTTTGTAGGCCATACTAGGTCGTACACCGCGTCAATTACCAGTATTTATCTATAAACGAATTTATAGTACTGTTGATTAATTTCTAAGATAACCCATTCAATAGTTGTAAAAATATTGACTTTAAGACAACTTGTGAAATACCCTTCCGAGCCCCAAAGCTTTTTACCTATGCATGATTCACTAATGTTCTCGCAATCAGCAGATCTTATTTTATTTTATTATTGTTTACATTCTATCTTGTCATTTGCAAAAAAATTTTCATAGTGTTTCTACTAGAATGTAGATCTACGCAGTCACGTGATAAAAATCATTAAACTTGCAAAATGACGTTTTTACTACGTCATCAGTGTTTTTATTTACTGACGCAAGGGTAAATGTTCAACAAATGAACTGTATTGAAATGTTGCTCACGGTTTTTATCTGTGCTTTTTGAGTTCACTACCCTCGTTCGAGGTGTATAATCGGTCCTTTCCTCACCGGTTTATATACGGAGGCTCTTGACCAATCAGAATCTATCAAATTAGTCTGCAGTATGGTATAAAGTATTAGTAATTAATCAAATGAATCATAAATCAAACGGTCTTTGTCGTCCTTAGAAAGGGCAATGTTTTAGTCTAGCGATTATCATATCTAGTTGCTAAACTCTGTATATGTGGGACAGTTTGTTTATTCCGGCATCCAAAGCATAGAGAGATTCTTTCGAGTGGTACAAATTTCATATGGAAGATAATTTAAAGAGTGGGTTGATCAATGAAGAGCATCAATGTAATAAGTAATAACCCATGTTAGTCTACGGAGATTTCAATGTTAAATTCACTACCATGTGATATGTACTACTAGATCATTTTGAAATTCATGTAACAGAAGTATCTATCATGTGTCTTCGTAAGTGCAAGACATGACAGCTTTCGTTTATTTGGAAGGGTTGATGATTAAATAAAGAAGGAGAAAGGCAAGGTTAGAAGTGACATGGGACGTGTAGCCACCAGACGATGTATTATTCATAAGACTGCTAACCTCACGTATAAAAATGTACAAAACCACCACGAAACATGATGTTTCCTCAATTACATTTGAAAATGTTAATGCTGGCCATGCTAGGGAACACTTTGTATTAGGTAGACTATATGACAAAACAATAACTTAGCTTCAAATTTTGGTGTCGCTATTTTTCACAATTCAAAATGTTCTGTTTTATTAAGCTTTTGATGGAAAAATATATTAAATACATGCCTAGTTTAACGTGATAAACCCTTTGTTACTATCACAATCCAATTTTAATGAAGCTTTTATCAATATTCACGTTTTAATTGTATCTCTCACAAGTTTGCACAGTTTCTACGCACGACAGAAATTTGTTTACTTGTATCTAATGTGATGCTGATTCAGTTACAACCCACTATAGAATCTGCACAGATTCTGTTTTATGTAGCGATATATCTGACGCCTACATTTTACTCTGATGTAAGTATTACAACATCAGCATGCACTTTAATATGCAGACGAAAGATACCATTGGGAATGACATAACGTTTTCACTAAGGCAAGTATCATAGTCAGTAATAAATGCACTTGAATCTTTTATGAAGTATTGAAAGACACTTATTAAATGATATCTTCAAATTGATAACGAATGCACGCTGCAAGTAGAAAGAGAATAGCAAAATGCAGAACTGAAAAAGAAAAACATAAAGGAAGACTTTTTTTTGCAAGAAAAACATAAATTCATTGCGTTCAATGCAATGTTAAAACCTGCTTGAAAAATATTGCTACCTCTAGACTGAATGAACTTTAGGCTCGTCAATGTTTAACAGCATGACCTGTAAACAACGTATTTTATTGCGTGCTTATTCGGTGTAGTTCAGGTAAAACAAAGACCTGAAGTGTTTCGCGGTTTTTATTAGTCCTGAGTCTGAATGTTTGCTCCAAAATATTGTCAATGAATAACACAATTCCTATGTTTCAATAATGACATCGAAGCTCAAATTACTTTCTGAAGACGGTAAATATCGGTTAATCAGACACTGATAACTTCGCGGTAAACGAGTTTGTCTCAGATATCAATCTAATGGAGATCTTTCCAGGATTCGATGTTTTTTCTGCGACACAATTCTTCCTACACAGACGCTCATTACGCCTCCTTCGTTTTGGTAGATTTAGCATGCATGTTAATTGCTTTATGTGAGAAAGCTGACAGTTTCTTACCGAGAATCGGAGTTTAGTACTGGATCTTCAAGGAACGAGTGTAAGGTGAACTGTCCGCCTATTAAAATGACCACGGTTGGAAAGGACGTTAAACGTCAACAAACAACAACTAATTGCAAGCGTTGGTGATTACTTTTCAAAACACTTTGCCGTGAAAGTTATTACACTAACGTTTTCCATCAGACGGGAAAAATGACAAACAAAAGAATCCATTTATGACAAATCCGCAAGTCCAATTCGATAGCGATCATATGCTATGTGAAGGCCTAAAAATAGTACATAATTATAGACAGAAACGGATTTTGATGCGTATTTATTTGGTCATTTTGTCAAAAAGGTTTACTGTTTAAGCTATGACATATTTTAATCAAAGCGCTGTGAGCGCTGAAGGCCTGGGGGCTATAGGTTAACTCCCCGAAAAACAACTTTTCACCTATACGTGTTCTGCGTTGAATCTTACCTAAAGCGCGGGTCGAAATGTGCAGAGGACGAAATTCAATATATGACACAGAATGAATGATTCACAAATATATGGGTGACAGGGAAGTTTGTTTTATTATGAAATGTACGTTAAATGAAAAATAATCACATAGTCAACATTATAAAATGTTTAAGCCAGTACAAATAATTCGATCTGCGCTTTGTACAACTTCAAGCGATATGATCTGATGATGTGGATCGAAAATTATTGTGTACCAATGACAAGACCTTGAAACAGAAATAAACAAAGCAATACCAGCAATGAAATATAAATACAGTACTGTACAATGTGTATAACAGAGAAAACCAAAAATGATTCTGGGTTACCTTGTAGTTGTAATCAGTGAAACCGTTCACTGGGCCTCGACATGCAGCGTCCTCGATAAATGGCGGGTGAATTTGATCACGTTAGTTCCTTCTCGGGAATGTACGTAAATTATATCTTTTTTTAGAGACATTTATTTTTAGGTAAATATATATGTAATCGTTCGTAAATAACAAAGTTGTCAATGAAATAACATCGGAAATTTGAAAATCAAACTACAAACTCTTATATCGAGCTTCGTACGTTTTCGTAAATTTCCGTAAATATCCGTACTTTTCCGTGATATGCATATGATTATCTTCCGTAATCAGCTAACAGCGCATTAATTTCTAAAACAGAAAAAAATGTGTAATGCAGCCCGTAAGCTATATACCTTCCTGCAGTCGTTTGAAGTTTTATGTACTATTTTTATTTGTAACATGTTCTTATCATATGCGGCATTCAAACAGAAGATTGATCTGGTCTGTCTTGCACTACTTTCGCATAGCGCATGTTTACAGTTGTTATTCGCACATAGCACGGCTAAAATTCTTGCAGGGTTTGAAATGTGGTATACTAACTTAGGCCTTGGGGACTTTCAGTCCCCAGGCCAAAAACTTGGTTTTCGGTCAATATTACATTTAAACAGGTCAACACAACTACATGTTCATATTAACTTTAACAAAAGTTTACGATTGTATAATGTATAAATGTGTTATTTTTGCTAGCGATGACATTGTCACCGTTGCCAACGACATGTTAGACAAAGAAAAAGGAACACGAGCATTTATTTTGCATTAAGTTTTTTGTAGCCAGCAATGTTCATACCTTTACTAATACTAACCTTGCCATCAGTCTCATTCAGATATATGAAAAAACAAATGGACCAAGATGGTCCTCTTTCGCTCACGTGGGCATCATTGCCCGTGATACAAGGTTGACAACAGTGTCGTAAATTACAAAGTGAAAATACAAGCTTTTACAAATGTGACCTTGGAAACTTAAAACAAAAAACATTTATTTCAGAAACCATAAACCTTTAGCTTAGATATTTTATGTGTAGTATTGTCGTTTTCTTTATCAAGGATTCCAATGCCTGCCCCTATATGTAAAACATGACCTACACAGCCGGGCAGGGCCATTTGTGACCAAAGGGGACCAGCAAAGCTACACAACAAATAAAACAAGTGAATCATTAGGCGGGGTCAATTTTGACCAAGGGGCAAGCTTTGAACAAACTTGATAGAGAACCATACAATGCTACAATTCAAATATTTTAGCTCTATGACAAGAACATTCTGACACGAAGACTTTTAAATGTTTCTCCATATTTCTTTGTAAAACATATGACCCCACCGGGCAGGGCTAATTTCGACTACAGGGGCACTATTTGAACAGACTTGTTAGAGCTTCACTAGACACTGCCACACAAAACATACACGTATCTAACCTCTTGGATCTTCGGTTTTTGAGATTATATTTTCTTCCTGTTCGTCGCCATAACAACAATAGTTGTGCAAGGAATGAAACTATTAGTACATATTTCGTTTAGCTTCATTCAAGGAACATTTCTGCTGAAGTTTCACCGACATTGCCTCAGTGATTTCAGAGAAGGTGTCGTTTCAAGAAAATGGTGAACGGACGGACGGATGGCTAACGGTGGACGTCGGACGGCGTATTGTACTAGCAGCTAAAAACATCTAGACAGCATCAATAAGTTTTTCTCCAAAATTTGTAAGCAGGGCACTCTAAAAACAGCAACCACATGCTCGGAGATCGAGACAATTACATAGCCAAGCAAGTTTCGTGCAAGTAAACAGTATAAAATGCGAATGTGTCTATTGGAAATTGCGGTTTCATTTTATCTTCAGACACTCGATCAACATGCACATGCCAAGTTGCTTAATTAACAGTCAGACAAAAACGTGCATGTGTAAATGCATCGTATCGACTGTTTTGGTGCATTTGGAAAACGTTTTGCTTAAAATATAACAAAAATGGTCAAATTACTGGGAACAGGATGTTAAACATTAATTCTAAGATATGAAATATATTGGTTACCGAGCAAAAGCCCTAGTTGCATGATGTAGAAATCAAAATAAAATCCCCTTTAAGTATTTTGACCTTGGATTGATCAGAGTGTGAAGAATCTCAACCATGGAAACTATCCTACATTAACGACAAAAAACCGTACTGGACATCCTATAAAATCCAAACTACATCTCATTTTGTACAGGACATCAACATTTTCCTATGGTTTTAACCGAATTATATTGATATAAGCTTGTTGTAAAATAAAGTTAAACTTCTATAGTTGTGATGAATTTCTTATTATTTTATTGTGTATGTGCACAGCTCCACAGATGCATACAGTATCAGATAACATATTTATATTGTTAAAGAGAAACAATTAATCTAATCAACATCACAGTCACTGGTCCAGTCTTGTTTGTCCTTTTTAGCATATTTTTATCATAAAACATTTTACTGCTATTTATAAGCTATTGTTTTGAAAAGTAACTGTAATCAAAATAGCCCGTCGCAGCCACAGATGCTTGGGGTATGGACCTCACCCCCATAGGCCTAACCCTCGCCCATGTTCACTGCAGTATCTTTAAATACATCCTACAACTGCATTAACCAATTACAGATGCAATTCCTTATTCTACTAACCTTATGATCACATGTTTATAGTGACAATGTATATAAATACAAGATTTGAAACAACTCGATTTCCTCTATCACATCTCAGGTATACTGTTTATGTCATTTCTAAAAATAGTACCGATTCGAAAACTATAGGCACCCGGCTATGGTCTTTATCGATCATGTAAAAATGGAACCAGTCGTTTTATTGTGCAACACAAAAATATAAATCTGGTTTCAAATTTACCGCTTTAGCATTCACACAAGACAAAATCCGCGCTGTAAACGTAATGGTACCCCGCGCACGCTATTTCATATACTGCGATGCGGGAAACCTATTTTTATAACTTCATGTATATACTAAATCTGATTTGTGCAGAAGTGACAGAAGTGTTTTTCCTCGAAATTCTCTTAATTCAACCGTATTCGATGCAGTTTGGAGTGGGATTTTATTCAGAAAATTGTTTTGCACTGGAAAAACCGGTTAGTTATTGCGGGCCGCAGCAGCGGCCCGCAATATTTAATACGTGGTGAGTAAAAAATGCATGGAGACTTAAGCACTAGATCGAACATATGCGTCTCTCTTCATTATAAAATTGAGGTACTTCTGAGATGAAAACTGTAGACACAGTCATTTTTTTTTCGAAAAGCAAGAGTTGTCGTTTGTAATTGAGATGTCGTTCGTTTAATAGAGAGCGCAATCTAATCTACACTGATAAAAATAGAAAAAGGCGCTTTTCACGTTTCAGTCGCAATCTACGCTGAGAAAAATGGATATATGATTGCTTTTTCCACTTACACAGCCTTTGACATTATAGAAACGAAATGCAGTCGACTTAATATATTCTTTGATGGCCTTTAAATATATATGATATTATCTTAGCTATTTTTTTCCCTACGTTTAATAGTCTGTCTCCGTGGTATAATGGATAAAGCCGTTATCTGATACATTTTTGTGTACGTGTACTTTTACGAATCCACGAGTTCGAATCCCATCAACACCCAATTTATTGTTTTTTTACTTTTTTCTGCTCTTCATTTTTAGCTTTTTAACATTTTTAGAATATTTTACGGCAAATAATCATAAAAATCTTCATTCATGTCAAATTAATAAGGATAATGGTGATGAAAAATCGAGATATACCTGGAAAAGTCTATCGAGCATTCCTGGACATACTGTATAAATATTATTTGATAACAGTAAAGTTTCGATACTACAGGTCAGTCAGTAGATGTGGTGTCGTGTCAGGTTTTGCTTGTTCAACCAGAATTGGTTTCCTCGAGTTCTTTTGGGACCATGCCTCAATATCAATTATCACCAATTTCCAAAATATTTACGTGGGTTTATTGTTTGTTGGCCCGCTGTGATACTTTGTATCACATTTTTTTGTTCCTTACTTACACACATGACTTAAATATGCAATTGGAGTTTTCAGTTGTTTCAAATCTTGTATTTATATTCGTTCCGGACAACATGGGACAAGAATAGATTGGATGGCGAGTCCATACCACAAGCATCTGTGGTCGCAGCATAATATATAATAGTATATAATAGTGTTTTTTTACTTTTTTCTGCTCTTCATTTTTAGCTTTTTAACATTTTTAGAATATTTTACGGCAAATAATCATAAAAATCTTCATTCATGTCAAATTGCTTGTGGTATGGACTCGCCATCCAATCTATTCTCATTTAATGAAGAGCAGAAAAATGGGATTCGAATACGTTTTCAATAGAATTACTTATAAATAGTAGGAAAGTGTGTTTTTGAAATGAAAATGTGTTAAATGCAATTTGACCCAAAGGAATTAGTTCAGAAAATGCTATTGGACTTTATTGCTCACCAAGAATGACTCGACGTACAGCCAAAACTCCGGAAGAGCCGTCACAAAAACAACCCGGAATATTTTAGAATCACTAAATGCGTGTAGTTTAAACTACCTTGATCCGGGCAGTCGTGTAGGTAGTACAGTGTCTTTAAATAGTGAATACACAGCAAAAAGTGTAGGTCTTATTTCTAACGATTCCAATTCCGAGTGTTCTCATCATTACTCGCTTGGAATCGCGGAAGGCTCCGTACAAAAACATAGCGTGTTGAAAAGGTATTATTCTACTCCGGAGAAAGACGAAGACATCTTGAACTATACATCATCTGTTAGACGAAATTCAAAATCTATGGGAAATATGCAGCAAGAGGACATGGAAAATTTCGTGTCGTTTGACTTTGGTAGTGACTCGACTACGGACGAACATTTTCAACATAGTTCCGAACCTAGCTGTGATATTGACGAATCGTTGGCTCGTAGAACTGCGTACAATGACGACGGTGCTAATGGAGACAGACAATCGGAACGAAATCTCGTGACGGCTGTAACCGGAAGTGCATCATTACGTGAAGGGCGGATAAGAAAGTGGCTCACAGAAATTTCTGATCCTGGCGAAGATTCAAATTCATAGCCTAGTTAACAGAGGAGTTTTATTTTTGAAATAATTGATGGAAGTGATGGAAATAATTGTGCAGTTGAAAAATGCTTGATTTGTGAAAGCAGTTAAAGGTGGTTGGCGAGTATGTGGAAGATACATTATAGATATAGATATCAACTTGAGGAACAGTACGAAAATGTTCATAATCATCATGTTGGTCAATTTTAAAAAAGAGGCCTAATGAAAACAAAACATTGTTATTAAAATAGCATTAATTCTAAAAGAATTAACTATTGCTCGGCATATTTCATCGCCATGTGAGGAACTGTTTCATACATGTTAAAATATTGGTTGAAACCAATGTTTGCTTTTAATACAAATATTTTATATTGCTTAACTAAAATCATTTTATCTCTTATTGTGACAACGAATGGCAAATCGATGTGCCTCTAATTTGCCGAGCATAAGGTTTCTCTTTCTGAAATCTAGGACCAGAAATTGCTCGTATAATCAATGATGTGTCCCTGGAGAATGTAAATACATATACTTCTATTTGCAAATTTATATAGGTATTTCACTATTTTTAAAATGGGTTATTCATTAAAAATCAAAAGCAAATTGTGTATACTATGTTACTTGTATGTGCATATGATCGCAATGATTGGCTATGAAATTCAAGGAAGCAGATATTTGTCACATGACAACATATAGGGTTCTCCCAACTGACAATGGCGTCGAACGTTTTTTCTCAAATTCATAATAAATGGAATGTTATTACAGTGGAATTATGCGCAATTTTTCAAATAAAAATCCAGCTGAATAGGTGTGTGTAAAAAAGGGTAGAGGAAATAATAGCTTTTAACCCAATACACCAAACTCTTCCTGCTACCAGTACAAAATAATGACTTTCCAAATATTACTTTTCCTATTTTGACTGGGGCAGTCTTTTTATAAAAAAAACTGCATGCAGGATTTGCTTCCATCTCTACCAACAGCAACAACACAAGGGATATCACTGCGAAGAAAGGAACCAATATTTTATTAGTTCGATCTTTTATTTGTTCAGCATCAACTTCAAATACTAACGCGGCATTATCATTAATTTAACACATTTAAAAATGCACAGTAACCGAAAATTGCTTTTATAAAACTGTCACCAAAAATACACTATGTGCAGTAAAATAAGCATAATTGTCACTTTAAACGTGATTAAAAATACATCATATCCGAAATATAGTCAGGTTATGTTATTGGAGACAGGAAAAACCGCGAGCTATTAAAGAACATCAGTTGATTGCTTCAAAAGGATTTGTTTAGAAATTTAAAAAATGCTTATCAGAATAATGAAATGAAATGTATTTAGTACATATTGGAATGTTTGTGTTCTTAAAAATAATATACATGTATGACACTGAAAATACTATTTTGATAAAGGGTGACATCAATATCTCAGGCAGTAGGTATTGCGAAAGATTGGATCGGTTTTGTATACGTAAAACCAGCAGTAAAATGTCTACACGGTCAACTGCGTACGATATACTATTGATTCTATTGATACTGCGTGTAAATAAACAATCAATAAAACGCCCAATGTCGACATTTCTGCTTTAAGGGTTTGAATTCTTGTTTCTTACAATCGTTGCGAAAAAAATTATGGTAACTTCCTGTAACGTTTTCGTCTACAACAACTGTATCAATGACGGTTGTTTGAGCCTCGTACAAGGACCTATGTTGTTGACTTCCGCTCATGAGGGTCAGGTTTTCAGTTCTAGGATATATTGTCTTCCTCTTATGTATTTTACAATCAGCGGGGAGGTGTTCTTTTCTTTGATGTTGTTGAGAACTTCATTTACTTATATTATATTTACTGCATACATCAATAGGAAGACAATGTACCGTATTTCTGATAATTTGCACTGTGCATGGAGGCGGAGCTTAACTGTGACCTATCTACAATAGAGAACATGCTATATCTACAATAGACCACAGTTACAATAGTAGAGTACTGTTGACTAGAATAATTACGACATTCCTCGAATAAAGGTTATTATTATTGCCAATAGTACTGTATCTATTTCATTCTTATCATGAAATCACTGTCAATTTAATTCAAATAGGGGCGGAAGGGGACTGCAGTCCTTTAATGTTTTCAAAACTTTTGAACACCTGACGAAATGCTTTTGAAAAAAAGTCACTAATAGATGACCGAATAATATCTTTAATGTCATTGAGACAGGTCATGGGAGACTGGCTTGAATGCTGTTGCGGCATGTGACCGGATAGCATCATTTAATTTTTTTTTATTGCGGCAGGTGACATAATTTATATTTATTACGACGACTCTTCTCGTGCCCTATTTTTCTTTGAAACATATTGCAGGTCAGTTCAGCGAAATAGACAACATTAAAGCATTATCCAATGCCACCAAGAAATTACAAAAACACTCGATACTCGTCTGAAGCTCTTAAACTGTAAACGAATTCCCATCTCTAACAATTGTTATATTAACTAGTAACTCATGCCATTCTTTCTTTATTCAAAATTGAATGCTATTTATTTCATCATCGCGTCGATTAACTCTTTTGCTAAGTAGGTTTTATGACGTCTAATGAAGCACAGCTGAAAGTGGATTTCCCTGTCTCAGACTGAGTATTAAGTGTATTATGGCGATATTTAATGACTGTTAAGTTGCCTGCGATCATGTTTTGGAAGTGTAACTGACGGAGTAAGAAAATTTATTTTAATTTGAACTGGTATATCCATTTCATATTTTCGAACGATGATTTCCCCATTACGCTGCGACAGAACTTAATTTAGATAGTACATTATTTCTCATCGTAAGTTACTTAGAACTGCGAGTTGACAGTCCATGGATTAGATCTTCAACCGTGTGTGTGAATGAACGCGTTTAAAAAACATTAAAACTGTTTCTGTTTGATTGAGTTAACAACGCCTCTTTTGAACTATCTGGAAATATACCCTTACATGTAGGAACAGCCTATATGTTTGCATGTCTGTAGACAATGCTCAACTTTGCACATTAAAATAATTCAACAAAACAGTACTCCCTCAATTGTCATATTGTATCCAAATACAGAATGTAAAGATAAATCTCTACAATTAGGTGATATAAATATTATAAATATGTATACTGATATTTCAGATGTAAACTATCAAATTCCTAAGACCACAATTACACATTGCTCTTATTTTACCTGGAAAGATGTCTTACCGGCAAAAATGGCCTTTATTTGTATCAAAAGCATTCATAACTTTGCTTTAGATGTTAGAAATGAATTGGAGTATTTATTTCAATAATATTGTAAAAAGTAAGAAAGGCTTTCTAACAACAATTTCTCACGAAAAAACGACTTGAATTCGAAAGAAAAACATTATGTCAACATTGCTTAGGTAGGATAGAACATGGTTCTATCATTATCTTGTCAGTAAATTCATTTTACTGTATCAGTATAATCAAAAAGATCCTGGGCCCAGGCCCCACACATATATATCCTTTTCCAGCAGCTACACCCCGAGGCAGATGTCTGATCAGGATTTAGTACTTAGCCCTATTGAAAGAACAGACTTGCAAAAATTGGAAGTCAGTAGATCCCATCGTAAACGGATTAAGGACAGAAACAACTAATTGTTATATACGCATGCATATCTATATTTATATGATATATACGAGTATATACGAGTAAGCATTTCAGGAATTATACTCCACGGGGACAATCCTATCAATTACTGACAGTGTGTCTATTGAGATCAATATCTAGTCTAATTGCGAAAGAGCAGATTACCGTAGTCTCTCAAATAAGGCGTGATAAGCACCTTCTGTCGTGATGCTATTGCACACCGCCTCTTTGTGAATTAAAATGTCGTATTTGAGTTTTATACTTTTCTAAAAACTAGTCATATTTAAGAACGTAGTGAATCAGTTGGTATTTACTGAATGTGATCTCCGAAAAGTTACCATCCTGTGGAAAAGATGAACATCTACTAGTATCATTTTAGCATTATTGAAGTGAATAAAGACCACCTGTCAAGAAAGACATTTTTGGTTCTTCTGGCCCATGGTTATTGCTGCACTGGTTTATGTTTATATGTTCGATTGTATGACGACATGCATGGATTATGCAAAATTATATTAAAATTTAAAAAAAAGCAAATAACAATACCTGGGTAATAATTGTTTATTTCAAGATCGGTTTCTTTTTACCTCATCACGACAAACTTTGAATGATATACAACTGGGATAGCTTTTTAATAAGAAAAATACATGTCCCCTAAATTCCTCCATCACTCCCAAAGAAAATAATTCACAGGCCAAAGACTTCCCTAGAAGAGGGATGCGCGAAGACATAATTATTCTGAGCCGGATGACATTGTATCAGGTACTGTTATGAGAGTAAACAATTCGGCTTAAATCAAAGCGAACTGGAAACAGTAGTAGTTCTCATGCATAAAGTAGTTATATATACTATAGTAAACTCAACTTATAACGAGCTCCGTGTGATCATTTAAATGTGTTTCTTATAACCGTAGTTTGGTATATCTATATAACATTTTCATATAAAATAAATAAAGAAAAAAAAAAACTCGGGCAGACACAATTATTTAGTTATATTCAATTTTTTGTTATATCCGGAGTCGTTTATACGGAGTTTACTGTATATTGTTTGAACACATCCCCTTATTATGTGTTTCTCGGAGATCTTGCTCCGTCTGCCACCACTTACAGTTCGTTCTCTCTTTTTATATTGACGTTCAAATTGGTCCATATATTACGCCCTGATATATCGATATCGTTAACTGTCTTCCTGTAACTAGCTGGCACACAGTTCTGCAAACTCTAAGCAAACAGAAACATATAGAAGATCATTTACGACTCTAAAAATGGCATTTGATACTAGTTTCTTTGCAATAATAGATAACTTTATAATCCTAACTCATATGTATTTTACTGAAACCAAACTTTAGCATGCTTAGTCCTAATGTGACCACCTTATGTTCATAAGCAATATTCAAATGCTAACAAAGAGGTTTGCATAGTCTTGAAAGTATTCCTTTTATTCTCGCGAAAAGAAAGCAATGCTATTTTTTTAAAGACGGAAATACTATACACATCCTTTAAAACGTCAAATTGTTTACAAAATGAAAACATTTCACATATATTGATGTTTACGTCCAGAATTGAGGAAACTACAATTGCTTCAGCTAGACAAGAAATGAATAATTGATAAACTCAATGTGTTTAAAGAAGGACTAATTCATTCTGCTTAGTGCGGCATTAGCAATTGTGTCTCATCGGACAAATATAAAATAAGTTTCCTGTTCGTGCACAGGCAATTTGCAGCGATAACAATAGTGTCTAATGCGCTTAATGCATTATGCCTTTAATAATGCAATATGGCTGGTGTTATTTATCTAGCAGGCATTGCAAAATAGCAGTCCACGGTGAAAGATGGCGGATTGTTTAATACTCCTTTTTAAAACGAAAGCAAAATGAAAAACAATAGTACTGCGGTTTTATTATAACAGGTTATTTATAATATAAATATAAATTTAAGAGGGATTTTATACTGGTCCTCTTATTTGTCCCGAAGGGTAGCTGTATTGGCCCGTGCCCGTTCGCAAAACCTATAATGGCATTTTCATTCATTAACCTAGACTGGCATTCAGTCCTTACATCTACTATTTCTCACTCAATTAACTCCCTTTGCTGCCAAAAATGATCGAGCCCTGTTAGAATAAAAGGCTGAAAGTATTTTGCCTGGAGTTTAATAAAATCTAGCCTTTTGGCGAGGCTATCATTAACCCTGCGAAACAAAACAAAGATTTTTTCACTCGGCGACGCCCCAGTTTATATACACAAGATAAACAAAACCCGTTTGTAAGATTTGAAAATGAAATTCCATGTTGAATCAAAATAAACATTTTATTTTCTGAATTCTGCTTCGGAATCGTTTAGATAAGCAGAAAATGATCTAAGTGAGAAAATGCGTAGCAACATCAATTATGTTTATATCAAAAGCAAACAATTTACAGTCATCTCTACTTATTTGTATATTTGTTTTTTTCTGATGATCAAAAAACGTTTTTCCAAAACAATCTGTTATTGGCAAGTATGTTATAAGGGTATTGTTCCTTTTCAGTCTATCATTATATTTAATGAGAGATGCCCTTAAAGGATCAATTCAGTATACATGTAGTGGAATTTACAAGAAATATCAAAATAATGTGAATACATAAATATCTTTTTGAGCACACATCTCAGTGTGTTATTCTTAACTGTGTTAGTTATACTATCGCTTGACACGCAAAATGAAATTATTTTAAGAATAAAATATCGTTTTATGTGAATCTCCTCCACATAGATGTAAAGTCTTTTTGAAAATTGAGGCTTTTCTAGACTTTAGAGTCACTGCTTAATTAAAACACAATGTAAACCTGTCACTCAATCCTTATATGGAAATTTAAAGCGTTTAAAAAGAAAAATTATGAGGCAATTAGTTCAAAGAAAGGTTATGAGTCTGCGAGGGTTTACATGTTGAATATACATGTTTGTAAATGAAGTTCCTTATTTTCTTGTAAAGCAGGTCAGGTCTGAGTAATGGTAACATCGCATGAGCATGTTTTACAGACTTGTTTTATCTTTTTTTTTAATTGCAGATGAAATTGTTCAAACCACGGTGCATCATGGCATAAAGAAAATTCACTGAGTTCATTTCTTCATAAGTTAAATCGCAGACGAAGATCGGAATGCTGCTACACATATTCTTAATATGACTGTTCAGTGTATATTACGTAATGGCATTGACAATCGAACTGGTACTTTGTAAATGGAGAGACAATAAAACATTAGCGTCTTTAAAATCTTTAACACATATAAAAAATGGTACAGTAAACTCCGTATATGACGACTCCGGGTATAGCCTGATCCCAGATATAAGGAACACATTTTCTGGGCCCGATTTTATTTCTTCTTTAGTCAATATGAAATTGCTATATGAAAACAACGAACTCCGGATACAAGGAACGTATTTAAGCGGTCGCAATGAGTTCGTTCTTTGCTAAGTTAACTGTAGTGGCTTTTATACCTTTCTAGAACAGCGTTCGAAGGAGGTATTACTTTGCTAAATAAAGCACAGGTACGAATTCTGGCTTCTTTATTGAATTTTCATCAGCTGTAGCTATCCAAATGGCAATTTAACTGCCGATTTCGTTTCATAATTAGCTGAATAATCAATTTTCGTGATTGTGATATTGCGTGTGTCAAGAAATGATACGTTATACCGTGAAACGATTATCTAGAATCAATGTCTCGTGGCACTAACAAAACACGCTAAGTAGCATGAAAAATGCACGCTGTGCAATAAGAAAAAGAACAACGCCTAGGCTAAGCTGAAGACGATCAACATGAGCTGGAAACTACACGGGAAGTCTGACAATAACCTAGGGAGTAGTGTTATAATGAGAGATGATTGTTTTTGCCTTCCTATGCAACCAACCCAGTTTAAATGCGGAATACGCCCTATAAATTTATTCTACCTTATTACGTTACAGCTCATCTGAAGGCTCCAATGTTTCCAAAACAAATCATTTGTCAGTTATCTGTTATTGGCAAGTATGTTATAAAGGTATTGTTCCTTTTCAGTCTATCATAAGATTTAATGAGAGATGCCCTTAAAGGATCAATTCAGTATACATGTAGTGGAATTTACAAGTAATATTAAGATAATGTGAATACGTAAATATCTTTTTGAGCACACATCTCAGTGTGTTTTTCTTAATTGTGTTAGTTATACTATCGCTTGACACGCAAAATGAAATTATTTTAAGAATTATATATCGTTTTATGAGAATCTCTTCGAAATGGATGTTAAGTCTTATCACAAACTGAGGCTTTGCTAGACTATTGAGACAATACTTCATTAAAACACAATAATCTGTCACTCAATACTTCTGTGGAAATTTTACTGCGTTTGAAAAGAAATAATGAGGCAATTGGTTCAAAGAAAGGTTCAGGGTCTATGCGGGTTTGCATGCTGCATCTTCTTGTTTTTAAAGTTCTTTTATTTTATTGTAATGCATGTCTGAGTAGTAGTTACATCCCATGAGCATGTTTAACGGCAGACTTGTTTTATCTTTTTTTAATTGCAGATGAAATGATTCAAACCACGGTGCATCATGGCAATAAAACATAAGCATCTTTATCAAAACATGTACCGTACTGTTATATATAATCTTATAAGTACAGATATGGTGTGGAGTACAGTAAACTCCGTATATGACGACTCCGGATATAGCGAAATCTCGGATATAAGGAACACATTGTTTGGGCCCGATTTAATTTCTGTTTTAGTCAATATCAGAATTCTATATGAATGTGACGAACTCCGGATACAAAGAGCATATTTAAGCGGTCCCAAGGAGTTCGTTAAATGTTCAGTTTAATGTAGTCACTTTTATATCTTTCTAGAAAATTGTTGCTTGGTCGCAGCGTTCGAAGGAGGTATTACTTTGCTAAATAGTGCACAGGTTCGAATTCTGGCTTCTTTATTGAATTTTCATCAGCTGTAGCTATCCAAATGGCAATGTAACCGCCGATTTCGTTTCATAATTAGCTAAATAGTCAATTTTCGTAATGGTGATATTGCGTGTGTCAAGAAATGATACGTTATACCGTGAAACGATTATCTAGAATCAATGTCTCGTGAGACTAACAAAACACGCTAAGTAGCATGAAAAAGCACGCTGTGCAAGATGAAAAAGAACATCGACTAGGCTAAGCTGTTATATGAGAGATGATTGTTTTCACCTTCCTATGCAACCAACCCAGTCTAAATGCGGACTGTACGCCCTATTATATTTATTCTACTTACCTATACGCCTATCCATACAGTTCGATGTTCGAAGTTAAATCATATAGTGTACAAATTGTCTTTCAGTTTGACGAAGAAATACGGTTTCGGCAAATAATAAAAGAATGTTTATCAAATAATCACTTTTCTGTCTTTTGTACGCATTTGCGAAGTTCGGTCTAAAAATAGATATACGAACGACAATTACACTTAGTATTTATATTATATAAACGAAACTTGAAGTAAGTGTATAATATGACAAAAAAAGCTTTTCAATGCAATTAAATTTACCTGTATAGTTCATGAATTGAACTTGATTTTTACCAGAGAAATGCGGGCAATTAAACTGCTTAAATAGCGCCATATTCTAGACTTCCTCAGTTTTCGCAAATTGACATTTTCTATTAGTATTTCATTAAGTTTAGCATCTAAGCTGGCAGAAAAGAACCGTGCAATATCGGGACATACATATATGTCTCAGGCAAGGTTTCCAAAAAGTCAAATGCGTAGAGTTACTTTATCTATTCAACATCATACGTAGTTAGGAAGAACCGTTTGGATTTTTTAAAATAAAATTTGATGGAGAGTCAATATCAAATTCTTATTAAGTTTGTTATGCCATTGAATGTTCAGTTAAAGGAAAATTGTGTTTACTTTTAAGGTGAACACGCTAGGGATTACCGTTAAATACACGATGAGGCTATAAAACTGTTCTTGAGAAGATGTCGTTTCTTTCCTACTTTGGACAGTAAACCTTGAACAAAATTGGTAAGGATTGATCTGTGAGTGCCTGTCGGGCTCAAATGTCACAGTATGGTTTTATTTTTTATCAAAAAGCAATGGCATTTCTCTTCAGCAGAACGACAAAATGATATATTATTGAGAGTCTCTGCCAAATTGATGTCGTGTCAAGAAATTGCAGACATTCTTGTACAATTATGTACGTAAAATTGATAAACGATGACCATCACATACAACTATGAAACGAAATATGCGACATGTTTTAAGGAATCTTCTGTGTTTTAAGCTTCATTCTTAGGTGATTTACTTATAATAGTGATATCGCAAAAACACTGCAACGTTTCATTTGAATCTGCTAGCAACTGTAGAAGTACTTTGAATGTCAGACACGCATATTTACATTTAATAGTCGCCCTACTTTGATTGCAAAACACTAAAGTCCAGCTTTAGAAAAGTAAAAATGCAGACACTATGAAAACGGAAATTCATGTCAAACATTAACCAGATGCCAAATTGAAAAAGCTAATTTACCACAGGAGCTGCTGCATTTCCATTCATTACACTGCCACAATCAATTTCAAGACTTTTGACATGTGCAGTCACATTTTGTCTAAACTAATCATCGTACTGTCTGCTTCGAAGTGAGAGCTTATTGTTGTTATGTGAATACTGAACTGTAGCAAAAAAGACTTTACGTATAATTATGGTATGCATGATGAAAGCGAAACTACCAATACAATTATAGTATAACTGTTGTTGTATATTGTAAATGTTGACCTTTCGGGATTTAAATACACCTCTAAACGATGATTTATGGAATGCGGGTTGGGACATGCCAAACTTGCTAATTGCTACTTGCGGATTGCCACTTACTTATTGATAAATGCTGGTGGAAACATGCCACTTAGTAATTGCTAATTGCCACTTGCTTCTTGCTACTTGTTTATTGCTATAGCTACTTGCCACTTGCTTCTTGATCAATGCTGGTTGAAACATGCTACTTGCTAATTGCCACTTGCTTATCGCGGTTTTGCCAATTGTCACTTGCCACTTGCTACTTGCTTATTGCTAAATGTTTGTTGAAACATGCGTCTTGCTAATTGCCACTTGCTTATAGTGGTTTTGTCAATTGCCACTTGCTTATTGCCAATTGCCACTTGCCACTTGCTAATTGCTTTATGCTACTTGCCACATGCTAATTGCCACTTGCTTATTGCTTATTGCGGGTTACGACTTGCTAATTGCCACTTGCTTTTTGCGGTTTTGCTAATTGCAAATTGCCACTTGCTAATTGTCATTAGCTGAATGCCAATTGCCATTTGATATTTGCTAGTTGGGACATGCCACTTGCTAATACTTACTTGCCACTTGCTTATTGCTAGTTGGGACATGTCACTTGCTAACTGCCACTTGCTTATTGTTAATTGCTTGTTGCCAATCGGTTATCGGTATGACTATCGAAAATGGCTAGGAAATAACGAACATTAGCTATTATTATTTTATTGAAGTAAAATATTAAGTTTTTGATGGAACATACCAAAAATATATTACATTAAATCACATTCAAGCTTTTAATTTTTACAATTTCAAAACGCGTGATCTGATTCATGTTCATGAACATTGAACATGAGTTACTATTTAAAGTAAACAAGACATCTATAATGGTGTATGTATAGATTATATATGTTATAAGCTTATTATGAATTATTAATAATATTTCATACTGAAAATATATTTAATATAAATAATCTTGCAGCTGAAGTCTGAACAAATTAGATGAGCAAACACCGAGCATGAACCATCATCTGATCATTTTATATTTAAAATATATATTTTTTATTTAACTAGATCAAATTCATACAATATAAATTCGTGTTTGTTCTAAATATGTGATATAATACGAGTAGACATTCTTATACAATTTTACGCAATCAATTCAATGTGCCGAATACTCGTGTTCGTAGACTACCAGAAACATCGAACATGAATCATTATTATAATATTAATGAATGAAAGATAAGATAAGATTTTATTTTCAGTCGGCAAAAGTAATAAATGGGCAAATCTGATACCACTTGTTAACAATGCGCAGGAGATTCATGTTCTTGGACGGAGATGAAAACACAAACATGAATTATGACATGAACAATGACAATGGCAACGATATTTTGCTATCGAATTAAAATGATTTAATATACTCTATAATGTTAAATTATTATGACAGCCATGTCATCGATGAACAAGTAATAGCAACTATTTTGTTTAATTCAATTATCCGCTTAAATTTTTAGCGCAAATTGAATTATAGTACGTTTCTTAATCAGACACATGTCCTACATGTCTATGTAGACCCATGACGGTGAACTGATGAAACTTATGCAGAACGGTACGTTTGGTGCTGTTTTTGCAGGTTTGGGTAATTTTCATAATTAAAGAATAAATTTCAATCTATATTTTGAATGCATAAATTTGTATTGCACGTGGAAATTAGCAAAAAGCAATAAGCAAATAGCAATTAGCAAGCGGCAATTAGAAAATGATAATTGGCAATGAGAAAATGGCAAGTAGCAAGTGGCAATAAGCATGTAGCAATAAGCAAGTGGCAATTAGAAAATGCCAATTGGCAATTATCAAGTGGCATGTCCCAAGTAGCAATGAGCAATTAGCAAGTAGCATGTCCCAAGTAGCAATAATAAAATGGCAGGTGGCAATTAGCAAGTGTCCCAATTGGCAAGTGGCAATTAGCAAGTGGCATGTCCCAACTAGCAATAAGCAAGCGGAATGTCCCAACTAGCAATAAGCAAGTGGCAATAACCAAGTGGCATATCCCAAGTAGCAATTAAGTATAAGCAAGTGGCAATTAGCAAGTGGCATGTATCAACTAGCAATTAGCAAGTGACAATAAGCAAGTGGCAAGTGACAATTAGCAACTAGCAATAGGCAATACGTAAGTCGCAAATAACAAGTGGCATGTCCAAACCTGCAATCAGCAATAAGCAAGTGGCAATTAGCAAGTAGCAATTAGCAAGTGGCATGTCCCAACCCGCATTCCATAATGATTTTCTCTGCAAATTAGTTACGTTCGTATACTCGCCAAATTAAAAATGAAACATTATCTGTAATGTCCAAGCCACATTTGCATTTTTGAATTTGTGCTGTGCATTAAATGTACAATTTAGTTCATTAAGACTGGAAAATGTAGTGTTATATTATAGCACTTATTTACTAGTTCAATGCCTCCTCCTCCAGATGCTCGACCACAGAAATAGTTGAACAGTTCGTTCACTCTTACATTTCAATAGTTTATAACACATTACTAGATTGTGAAGTCCACATGCTTGAGTTATGAATTAGGGTAGAGCACTATTGTCTTAAGTGGTTGGGGTGCATGTTTTTTTTTTTTTTCAATTTTTATTTTTTCCTATAATGTAAGCTGTGTTTCTTTTGGTCGGGATGTCATAATATTGTAGTATAGTTCATGTAAAAAGAACTATTTGGAGTGAAAAATTCGGTATTTCATTTGGAGATGAACATTTCAGTAATCCTGCCTAAACTTAATGTACACAACCGTCCCACCAGTATACTTTCATTGCAGCGACCCTAACAACTCGACAATGGCGGCGGACCTAACGTTGCATGTTATTTAAATGCAGCTCTTGACATTAATTGTGGTAATGCTATAGCGAACCAGAAGTAATTCGCAGATGATTGAATTGGCATGACCGCTACGCACAGAAGAAACTCAAAAGCAGCATATGAGATGGTACAGTCATTGCTTATCCTATTCACATTGTTTTGACTGATGCTATAAATATGCTTGAACAAAGCAAAGAACCCCTCACGATTTAAACGCAACAACTTGAATAATCAAAAAAATGTGAGTTAATCTAAAAATTTAAAACACAAAAATATGTATGTTTGAATAAAGTTATTGAATATACAGTTGATTTAACAAATCTTTCAATAGCTTAAAGTGACATTATGCGCATCTTACTGCACATAGTGTATTTTTGGTGACAGTTTAATAAAAGCAATTTTCGGTTGCTGTGCAGTTAAATGTGTTAATTAATGATAATACCGCATTAGTATTTGAAGTTGGGTGCTTTATAAATAAAAAAAAAAATCGGCCTAATCAAATGATAGTTCCTTTCTTCGCAGTGATCACACTTGTGTTATTGTTGTTGGTAGAGATTTCGGCAGTGGAAGGAAGGCAACTCCTGCATGCAGTTGTTGTTTTTTTTATTGAAAAGACTCTCCCAGTCAAAATAGGAAAATTGATATTTGGAAAGTTATTATTTCGTACTGGTAGCAGGAAGAGTTTGGTGTATTGGGTTAAAAGCTATTATTTCCTCTACCCTTTTCACGCACATCTATTTCAGTTTGATTCTTACTTGAAAAAAAAATGCGCATAATTCCACTTTAAGTATAAGGCTTGACAGATCTGAACAAGATCAAGTTACGAACAGATCATTACAATAATTACAGCAAATATAAAGTTAAATACCAGGTACGTTTCCAATTTCAGTTCTCCAGGGATCTCTGTTATCGACATTTTTATCGTGTAGGCGAGCATAAACGATTACACTGTACAGGAATCATTTCTTCTATGAAAAGATTGGTCTAGAAAATGTATTTGTTGTATAATGTGTTAAGAAGCGGTCTTTATAAAACTGAAAAATTTTGACTAGACTGTTTTTGCTTGGTATTGCAGCTACAGACGGTTTTACCTAGAAATTAATAGTATTGGGGGGATGTGTCCTCTTAAATCTATATACACATTTTACATTCTAATAGTTCTGCCGTTTCAAATGTCGAAACTACTCTGCAAACTGAAATACTACAATATAGATTAACAAATTCACCCATTTTAAAAGCTTTTCAGAACACTAAGAGATCGTTTACCATTATAGTAGTCTTTCATCAATGAGTTCCTGTGAACAAGTCTGCCCAGAATTAGAGTTAAAAACGGTGAAAGAAGATATCAAATATCAATAGAAGTGTAATAGAGAATCGTTGTCTGGCCTAGCATTTTACTTTTTAATGGGTCTGCCGTTTCAGATGTCAACACTACTCTGCAAACTTTAGCTAAACTAAGAGAATACTACAATTTAGATAAACATATTTCCCAGATTTAAAAGCTTTTCAGAACACTTAAATATCGTTTACTATTATCAATTATTTCCTCTTTCGTCAATGAATTCCTCTGAATAAGTCTGACTGGCATTGAAGAGACAAGCGCGGTAAAACACACAATAAACGTACTAAGAGAAATGACGTTAAGGAAGAAGATATCCACTATCAATAGAAGTAATAGATAATAGTTGTCTGACCTAGCAGAATAAAATATAAAATAAGTTATTGCGTCTTTACATTCTCTTCTACTCTGATGCTGCATGAATTATAGTAGGCTAATAGAAATATAATGGTGAATTACAATGTACGTCACTGCTCTCAACCTAAATTTTTAATTGAAGCTTTCTGAAGATTTATTTATAACCAATGCCGATTCCATTTATGATGGAGTGATTTTTGCTTTGGGCAATTTTGGTTTGGAGGTCATGACGTCATGTAGATCTAGTATAAAATTAATAAATTACTCCTCTACTATAAAGAATTAATTACGTATTGATAAGGATGATAACAATGAATTGAAATTTATACCAATTTGATTTGCAAGACAAAAATGCAGTTGAGATGGGAATGTTCGTCCTTCGGCAAGCCTCGTGTCAGCCCAATGAACAAGTCCTCGCGGTCCTAACCACAAATACTTGACATATATATGTATTGTGCCAAACAAAATCAATTCTTTCTGATAGTTTCGCATGGGAAGCATCTACATTTTACAGCGTTGTACATGTATATAGTTAGAGCAATAATGTCCGGTAAAGATGTTCATATAACGTCTACAAAACGTTTTTGTAATTGTTACTCTCCACATTTATCAAATGGAAAACAGTACAAGTTTGTATATTATATGTGATTTGCTTTTTAAAAGTGGTATATTGCGCTATATTACCGCTTTGAATTCCCCAGCCCTTCAGCTAGGGTGATATTATGTCGAGGCGGGTAATATATCCCCATATACCTCGTACATAAAAACAAATACCAATTTTATTGCCCTTTCCTTTCCTAAATGTTGAAGGATTCAATTAATTTTACGGTTCAACGTAAGTAGACCTTCCAGTGCCAATGTGATACCTAATTGTTACTTCGTGACGTCACAAAACAAAGTCATAAATACCAGATACTTTATTATTATTAGGTTATTGAACTTGCCATCCGCAATCATTTTTTGAAAAACGCAAAACGTTTCCTACGAATGTATGTTTGTATTATCCAATATTGATAAATCATTTTAATGTACATTCCTAAACATGTTTCATCTTTCTTATCATTGTTCCATACGAGACCTCATTTACTTATCAAGCAATGCTCTGTGGTATACGTACCAATCGGTCGTTATTGCGTACCATAAAATTCGAGCCATTTTAGTATGGAGTACAATGATGGGGTATGCCAAGTGTAAATTACCGGCTTGCCAGTTAATATCAATTTCTATTTACGGATCATTGGCCAATCAAACGGCTGTATATTTCATTGAAGAGTAATAAAAAGACTTAAGCAGCAGTGAGCACCTGAATCACCCGTCTACCGGCATACTCACTATTGTCTTACCACTGTATATTATCTACAAATAATGTAATTGCAAAAATCGGACGATAAGTAATCCTCTTTGCAACTCAGAATTACTAAAAATGCCAATTTGCCAAGTATAAATACAGCTTGTGAAAGAGAGTTTTCTTGTGACAAATACTCATAACACCAAGAAGGTGCTTATTTATATTCGTTCAATATTCCAATTTAAACCTCAAGTTTTAATATCAAGTCTCTGGTAATTCTGTCATTCACATTGTCTGTTAGATATAGTTCTTCCATTAAGCTAAATAGAATGTATGAAAACAAAATCGATGCTTTCAAGAACTTTTGCGACTTCTATAATCAAGAATCTTTGCGACTTCTATCTTCAGTGGTTATCCCGGATATTTATTTTAAGGGTAAAATGATACAATAATATGTTTTTTGTTTCTGTCGACATATGGTATAGTGGCAAAGGTTTTTCCAACCGAAAGGCATTTCAAATTTTCATTGCACATGTTTGAAATATCATAATAATTCTTCAAAAGACTGCTCTGGTTGACCCTCACATCAGCTTCCAGTCAATAAGAAATACACATTTAAATATGTGGTCTTTTCCATGGAAACGGACTTTCCAAATACATTAAAACTTTGCTTTAGATGATATTGACAATTACAATAGTTGGCATTTTATCATTAACCACCTCTTAAACATTCCTTTCTAGTGCTAATGACATCGCAGATTATCGTTTTAACGATACAATACATCAGAAACTTTAACACATTTAATGCGAAAACAATGTTCCGAAAGAAAAGATGTGAATTCTGTGAAAGCCACAATGGTATAAAAATTAGATACTACTGAGATATTTGATATTTTAACATTTTAACAAAAATAACAAAATAAAAATAACATTCATGCTTCCGGTATATATGTCCTTTTCGTCGTCATTCTGGACTTCTTAAACTGACCTAGTATTTAGTGACACAGAATACAAACTTACATAGTCTCTGAAACAGGCCACATTTAAATAAGTGAAACAGGCCACTTTAGTGAGATCTGATATTTTCTTGCTCCGGAAATGCTTGTAAGTAACCAATGAATATTCATAGCCGTTAAGATTATACAACGGTCATTGTGGAATTTTAGCATGAATTAATGGGTTGAGATTCTGTGAAGGAAAATAAAAAATTATACTTGGATTCGCCTTTCTCTATGACAGAGTGGTCAGTAAGTGCAATGCACCATTTAATATCTCCTGCAACAAGATCGATTTTAAAACAATTTCTTACATTAGCAATTGAAAAATGCAAATCATTCGCTTTAATTTTATACGAGCATGATCAATGTCTGGAAATTTGTTTCAACTACAAATAAGTAGTAAGTAGTGTTTCTATTAAAGAACTAGAGTTACCTCAGGCACATACTCGCCCAATTGACATATTTGCGATATTTACCAATACAGATGTAAGCGGTTGTTTCTTGATGCCTCATATGTTCTACTTCCTGTCCACATTGTTGAAAAGTTTGTCGGCTTGGTGAAGGTCGTCAGGAGGCGAAAATATCAAATAATCATGTGCCTATCTGCTGTGCTTAAAAAACGCGCGCACTTGCGTAATCAGCTGACTGGGAAAGTACGGCTAAAAATAGATATATGAACGATAAGTAAACTCAGTAGTTACAGTATATAAAACAAATCTCAAAAGTTAACTTCATGAAATGACGAAAAAAATTCAAACTTCTGTATGTAATTAATTTTACCTGCATATTTAAAGAATTAAACTTGATGTTTGGCCTTATCCTACCTCAGTTCTTGCAAGCTGACACTTTCATCAGTATTTCATCATTTAGCACTTTGATGACAAAGCCACAGAGAAACGGTTTCGAAACAGTCATAGGCGTAAAGTGCTGACTACAATTTAATGATATTTTATCCATTCAAAATCTTACCGTCTTATTATGTGGTCAAGCACGTGGAAAAGTTTGAATCATTTTTTCGTAAAATGCAAAAATTTTATGTATCAAATTTGTTTAGTCGTTGAAAGGAAAACATCGTTTACTTTTAAGCTAAACTTGCTATGGATTGCAGTAAAATGCACGATGGGGCTTTTAAACTGCTTTTGAGAAGATGTCGTTTCATCCCTATCGTTATATTTGTCTTCCATTTTAGGGAGTAAACCTAAACACTTCAACAGCATTGGTAGGGAATGATCCATAGCTTGACTGTCCGGCTTAAATGTCACAATATGTTTATATTTACTTAAAAAGAAATGACATTTCTCTTTAGCAAGAACACACAGTTGAACTTTTTGTATGAGGTCTCCAATTGTATATTCTTGAAAACCTCTGCCAAATTGAAAATTAATCAGTTCTTTCCAGATGTCGCGTCAAGAATATGTAGACATTTACGCACAATAGATAAAAGATTGCCATCACATACAATTATGAAGCTGGAATGTTTACCAAATTTGCAAATTATATTTGGCGAGAAGAAATCCATGCTAAAATCGTGGCAGTGGCTCTGAATGAATGGTACCCGCCTCTGTAAATTCTTCCTTGAATCTTGTAGGAAATCTTATATGATTGAATCAAACTTCAACTTTAGGCTACGTTGACTGGACTAGAATTAATAATTCAAAAATACTGAGAAAAAAGGGCACGAACAGTATATAAATGTCTTGCGGTCGTTTTAAAAAAATTTACAAGTCCCATATTTCTTTTCTTTTCTGACAGTTCAGCTTCTAATGAAATATATTTATTGTACGTCATGGGGGTGATACACGATTTGTACGTCATGGGGGTGATACACAATTTGTACGTCATGGGGGTGATACACAATTTGTACGTCATGGGGGTGATACACAATTTGTACGTCATGGGGGTGATACACGATTTGTACTCTCTTCAGTCAAAATGCTTCTAAATGTGAATTCGTCCTTATCAATCAGAAAAATCTGTGTTGTAAATCGTGTTGCATAAATGAATTAATTACCATGATACTTGGACATTAATATTAGATTATTTAACATTGTACTATACAATACGGAGATATATTTGGACGAATACCCAGCTGGGTACGAGTCTTGACTGAGATTTTATTACACTGGAATCATTCATTTCGATTTTGCCGAAGGGCATAGAATCAAAATTCTGAATTTTCAAAAATAGATAACATACGTCTGCCCATGTTGATCTTGTGTAAAACGCAAATAGGTTTGTAATGCAGAGTAATACAATAACATAGAACAATAATCTCATAAGTATTTGTTACAAATAGCGAGTTTCAGAAATCAATCGTACTGTCGCTCATTTCTAAACCTTTTCCCCCATTTGATTACATCACAATTTCACTTAATCTTAGAAGGTAATGGCATCCCTCTTATAAATGCTCTCTAGTCACTAAAGAATGGTTTGCGATAGGATACTGTTGGTTAAATGGGAAAACAGTCTTGACTGAGATTTTATCATTGTATGCTCCAGACTAGCCTCGCCACCAGGCTAGATGATAATATATTTCATAATCTCCAAGTAAAAATACTTTCAGTCTTTTATTCTAACAGGGCTCGATCATCTACATTTTTGGCAGCAAAGGGAGTTAATTGAGTAAGAAATAGTAAATGTAAGGACTGAATGCCAGTCTAGCTCCAGACTACAAATCAGTGTATCTGAATGGTCGCTCTACATCATATGTGGCCGTAGCAAATATTTATGTCACAAAATTGTCCATATGAAATATCTATCTCGGTGTAGATTACTTGATCAAAAACATTTATCGTTTTACAAGAAATGTGGGTTATCACAAGTACGTAACGTTATTACCTCGAACTAAATTTTAAAAATCTTAACGTGATATTACCGTTGAAAGTAAAATCATTATTAAAGCGATTAATTACTGACATATACTGACCTAGATAAAGTTACCATATTATAAACAAAGGATATGAAACTTTTTACCAGTTCTATTCCCACTGCATACAGAGTAAACGTGTACAAATATTGCTCGCTATCCAATGTAAAAAAAAAGAAGAAAGCCAATCCTTTCCTGCTATCTTCTATATATGTCAATAACAGATCGACATATTCGATATAATTTCTTACATTTTTGTAGAAATCTACCATTCGTCATCAATATTTTCATGAATATATATATATATTGATTTGCTTAAATTAATATTTTTAATACAAAGACAATAATTAGTATGCTTTAAAGTCTCGGCAAATTTGTTGAAATCATGAGAAATATTTGCGCTGCATGATTCTGCGAACATGTTTTATGTGCAACGTTTCATTTTAATCTGCTAGCAGCTGTAGAAGTACTTTGAATGTCAGACACGCATATTTACATTCCACCACGATTATTCGTCCTACTTTGATTGCAACATTTTGTAAAGTAATAATGCAGACAATATGAAAACAGAAATTCATGTTAAATATTAACCAGATGCCAAATTGAGAAAGCTAATTTACCACAGGAGCTGTTGCATTTCCATTCATTACACTGCCACAATCAATTTCAAGACTTTTGACATGTGCAGTCACATTTTGTCTAAACTAATCATCGTATAAGTTGTATGTAATGATTATGTTATACATGATGTTTGATACGTAAATGAAATTACCGTAAGAATTACCATTGCATATTGTAAATAATTTATTCACGTTCTTCTATTCATGTGTCTTCAAAAGATGACGTCCTGTTCAGACTTTTGAAGCAATGAAATCTTGCATTTGTATTGAGTTTGTTTTTTTAGAGTAAAAAGAAGGTAATTAAGTCTGAAAAAAATGAATGTGCATAATAAAAAATTATACAACATTAAAGATATGATTGTAAATGAATTACTACTACTGTTATTAAAGTTACACTTTTAGTACCTTCGATGAGTTTGTTATGGTAAACCACTTATAGCTGGAAAGAATGGGCTTTACTTTTAATAACAAAAATAACTTTAGTTTAAGTCAAGCAGGAATCAAATGCGTAGAAGGAAAGAAGAATTGCTTGATACAGAAAACAGGAAAGGTGTGGTGCAGGATCCATGAAAGATTTGATACGGTAAACAGGGAAGATGTAGTTTATACTAATTTATTTATTCTCGATTGCGAAACAAGTTCTTACAACTTGTATTAATCGCTCTCGAGACTCATTCCAGATGGAATCAACCTCAAAGAGAGGGGGGCATATTTGATGCAGGAACCGCAGGAACCAAGAAAGGTGTGGTGAAGGAACCGGGGAAAATGTGGTGCAGGAACCAAGAAAGGTGTGGTACAAGAAACCAGGAAAGGTTGTTGCAGGAACCAAGAAAAGTATGGTGTAGAAACAAGGAAAGCATTAGCGCTGGAACCAGCAAATATGTAATGCAGATACTAGGAAGGTGTTTTGAAGGACCTTTGAAATGAGTAATGCAATAGAAATACGTGGTCCTGAACATGGTGTAGTGCAAGACACCAGGAAAGGCTGTTGCAGGAACCAAGAAAGATGCTGTGTATGAATCAGAAAAGATGTGATATATATACCAGGAAAAGTGATGTGTATTGTCAATGGTCAATATATGTCCGATTTTAAATATGAGCCATTGTCATGTACAAGGGACAACAAACTTATATATAATCCGATATAATATGCCTTGCATAATACAGACAGGCACGTAAGACGAACCCAGACGCCGTCAAACATTAATGAACGTCTGTTCTCATAGACAATAATCAATTGTTCATTTTATGTGATACGGAGTAGAAATCAATCCGGTAAGTGGTAATACGCGTTATTAACGTTTGGTTTTGATTTCTGAAGTAATAAGATGTACGATTTGCACTAAAACGCCCAAATAAACAAGGTTTTAATGTCGATGTAAAATGTATTTCAATTTAATTATGTATGTGTTATTAATCATATCTGAGCCGACATTGGGAAACTCGTATAAATAAAAAGACTGTTAGCTAGACAGTATTGATAACAGATTTAACGTGATAGGTATTCGTGCAATAACAAAGTTAATACTGAGGACCAACTGTTTTACAGTAAGAGATTACACGTGTAACTACATGTGAGCAGTGAAGGTACAGGGCTGTAGCAGGTAGTTGGGACATGGGACTAATGTAAGCAGCGTTGGAATGGGACTGCAGTGATCACTGAAAGAACGGGGCTGTAATGAACATTTAAGACAAGGGGCTGCAGTGAGCACCGATAACATTGGGCTTTAGTAAGCACAGAAGGTGTGGGTTTGTGCAGTGAACGGTAAAAGCACGGTGCTGCTGTAAGTAAGGAATGTACAAGGCTGTAGTTCGGCAGTTGAGACATGGGGCTGTTGTAAGTAGTGCAGGCAGAGAAAAATATTTGAGTGTCTACCTTACAATCTTAGCCTATTACAATTTATGTTTGAGATACTGGGTCTTGATTTTTATTTAGGATATGCAGAAAAATTGTTTGAATGTTTTACAGTTTAATGTTTGACATACCCTATAACTGATGCCAAACTAAATGACCTTCAAAACATTAATAATAGAATCTTTAGAAGTATTATTACTTAAAGTGACATTATGCGCATCTTACTCGACATAGTACATTTTTGGTGACAGTTTTATAAAAGCAATTTTTGGTTGCTGTTCATTTAAATGTGTTAAATTAATGATTATGCCGCATTAGTATTTGAAGTTGGTGCTTTAGATATAAAAAATCGGACTCATAAAATGATAGTCGATTGTGTCTTGGTAGAGATTTCGGCAGTGGAAGGGAAGCAACTCCTGCATGCAGTTGTTCCTTTCTTAAATTGACTCTCCCAGTCAAATAAGAAAATCAATATTTGGAAAGTTATTATTTCATACTGGTAGCGTGAAGAGTTTGGTGTATTGGGTTAAAAGTTATTATTTCCTCTACGCTTTTGTACACACACCATATTCAGCTGGATTTTTACTTGAAAAAAATGCGCATAATGTCACTTTAACCTAAAACTTTCAGCTATGCATTCCCAGTCATCATCGATAAAATCAGCTGTTTAAAATATACTGCAGTACCGTAAACCATTCTGTAATCTATGTAAAGTTGTTGTACAATTAATGGGTGGATGCAATTTATTACAGAAAGCCTCTTTATTTCTTAATTGTGGTAAAATGAGGCATTTTTCGCCATACGTTCTTCTTTGAAATTGTATTTATTTATTAATTTACGTTCATTGAACACATTATCCATGTTTTGAGAATATAATATGCTAGATGTAGGGAGTGCCCCTTTAAAGCAACCAAGATTCATCAAAGTTTCCAGTTCATTGATAAAGTCCACATTGCTAACGCGCTTCCATACCGTAATATTCAGTGTTTGTACTTCAATATTCTCACACTCATTTCCTTCTCAGAAATAAGTACATTTGTAACCTGTCAATGCTTATAGCTATTCCTCATTTGTCTGTAATTGTAAAATGCTGCATTGTAAAAAGTAAGCATTATAGAAATTGAAACATGTACTGTAAACTATAGGAACAACCTTTTATTTCTACTTTCTTCTTTATGTACTTGCGAAACTATTTCATTCGCTTATTAGGCTATAAGCTTGGGGTACATACTGTTTTTTTATATTTTCACCAGCGCTGTATGAGGAAAATTCTAAAAGCGTTGTCTAAGCACTGTCTTGACAGTCATGTCATGTCAAAACTTGTGGTCGAACGTACTGACATTTGTCGAAGTCCATGATTGTAAAATGTATACGGGAAAAATCTTTAACACAAAACATAAGAAATATGCCAGAAAGGAAGAAGTTACAGCTTATTCCAATGCAGCTCTTGGTGTAGATTTATGCATGCCATTACAAACCGGTAGTAAGATGGTTGAATTCGCTTGACCACCATACACAGAAGAAACTCAAAAGCAGCATCCGAGATGGTATGGTCAAATCTTATCCTTACAAAATTTTCATGTCAAAACTTGTGGTCGAACGTACTGACATTTGTCGAAGTCCATGATTGTAAAATGTATACGGGAAAAATCTTTAACACAAAACATAAGAAATATGCCAGAAAGGAAGAAGGTACAGTTTATTCCAATGCAGCTCTTGGTGTAGATTTATCCATGCCATTACGAACCGGTAGTAAGATGGTTGAATTCGCTTGACCACCACACACAGAAGAAACTCAAAAGCAGCATCCGAGATGGTATGGTCAAATCTTATCCTTACAAAATTTTCCCCGACTTTAACAAAGAAAAGAATCTCATATGATTAAAATGCAGGATAATAAACAATTCAAAAATAATTTCATCTGAAATCTTATTGACAAAAATTCGTGCATGTTTGAATAATGTTTTTCCAGGGCCTTAATACGCTTGACAGATCTGAACAAGTTTAAATTTCAAACCGATCGTTATGTTAGCCGATTCTTAAAAGCAAACATAAAGTTTAATTCACGTAGTATAATGTTCAGCAGCGGTCTATATAAAACTGGGGAAAATGTGGGTTTCTTTCTACTTGGTATTGCTGTTGCAAATATCACGTTCATTCTATATAGAAATTAATAGCATTGGAATCGAAATATATCCCGTAAAATTGAGATACACACATTTATATTATGATGGGTCTATCGTTTCAAATGTCAAAACTATTCTGCAAACTGTAGCGAAATTAATGGACTACTGGCATATAGATGTTCATATTCCCAAGTTGAAGGTTTTTTTTCATAGAATACTAGATATTTCACCACTATAAACAGTTTAATATCAATTAATTCCTGAGAACAACTCTGCCTGGAATTAAAGAGGTACATGTAATACCATTCTTTTGAACACGGTAAAATGCACAATTTAAGATAAAATCAGTTGTTGAGTCATTTCTGATACTGTCGGAATTCAGATCCATTGATCAGCGACTGTTATAATCAATTTCTTATGTTAAAATGACAAAGAATAATGCTAAATTACGTCAGTGCATCCGCAACTCATGTCGCTAACCTAGCAAGTTCGTTGGAGCATTCTGTTTTACAATGTTTTGACTTTTATAACCCTGCCGATCCAGGTGGTTTTGGTTTGGACATAAGTATGTTATGTGTGCCAAATAACATTAGTCTTACTAATAGTTACATAATTAGAAGCTTTGTGATTTTAGTAATGTTCGTGTTTCTAATAACAGCAATGATGTCAGGTTGCAAAGCTATTTCATAGAAGCTATTTACAACTTACGTTTATGGTTTTATTTTTTGTATGGTACGACTTCAAATAAATGGAAATGAAGTCAGCACTTATATCAACCGCCTATCTGTCTTGGCGCTGTACATAATAATCTATATATCTGAACGAAATATTGATGTTTTGCTTTAGAAGAGTGTTTACGAAATTAAAAATCAGTGATGTAATGAAGAAGTTACATTGTTTTACTGGGAAAACTGAAAAATATATTGTTGGGTTGCAATGTTGCAAAAATATTGTAATAAAACTAACTTTATAAACTATATGCGGTTCCGAAGCCCGACAAGTACTCTTGCTGTGTAAAACGGTTAGCCTAATTTAAAATGTTGAAAGCTTTAGGTAACTCGTAGACATAATGGGTCAATATTTTTTCAGTAATAAAAATTGGTTCACTTTCAAGTACTTTACTGGATTCCTACCAGTTCTCGGGCGGAAAATGAACATTTTTGTATTTTGTGTAGCAACAAATACTAGTAAACCCATAAAATTTTCACAGGATAAACTTAGGTTCTCTGAAGACATTATAAACTTGTCAGTTTATCGACTGCGACCAGAGCTTGTTTATAAATGAGGCCAGAAAAGGGTTACAATTTCCCTCTTTAAAGCCATATCGGGCAACCAATTATCGGGCACTCAACTTTGTGCAAAGCACTTTTCGCAACAAAGATGTTTAGTGCTTGTTTTTCTATTCTAAATACTTGTACGAAAAGAAAAACAATAAATATAAGTATATTCCAATTAAGATACACATCATTGAACTCGCATTATTTACATTTATAGTTTTCATGTTCACAAGGATAAAATATGAACAGTAATAATGTTTCTTGCTCATGCTGATCCTTAAAAAAGAAAAAAAGGGGGAAGCAAAAAAAAATTTTAAGCGTAGTGTGAGCCTTGAATCCTGTCCGCGTGGGTGGCAAACTGTAAGCGTAACCACTGGACCATTTCTGATAACTTCTTTGTATACATGTATTTAAAACTACTTATGTCATATCGATTTTATATTACGCCTCATCCGTTACACGGTCTTTTTATGTTTAAATTGTATTTCTTGAATATACTTACTTTTACACATTTTTATTAAAATAATTATATATCTGACATAGTTTCGTTCACGTTGTCTGCAATATCGATATTCAATGTACCTTTACAAACTGAACCCCTGCTTTTATCTCAGCGCGTGCGCAATAAAATCGGAAGAAACCCAACTGCTGGCAGCTTAGGTTATATACTTACTTTTACACATTTTTATTAAAATAATTATATATCTGACATAGTTTCGTTCACATTGTCTGCAATATCGATATTCAGTGTACCTTTACAAACTGAACCCCTGCTTTTATCTCAGCGCATGCGCAATAAAATAGGAAAAACCCCAACTGCTGGCAGCTTAGGTTATAAATAGTAACACAATAGAGAAGTGATTTATGCGGGATATTTAAAAAATATGAGAAGTTTGAGTTACCTATTTAGTCTCTTACACCGAAAGAACAATCGTCCCAGTGACACGGTTGCGTAATCTAGGACCTTGAGTACGGTATAAAGCCTGTGCGGTACGAAACATAAAAACGCCCGAAGATCTGGTAGCGCCCGACAACTGGTAGGAATCCAGTATACAAAATCAACGAATATGGTGTTAAAGTGTATTGATATCAAACCAAAACCTGGGTACTGCATGATCATGCTCCAGCAAAGTTCACAGCTATACCGCATCATCCTCTGCTACTGAAGAATGACTCGATTAGCTGCCATTGTGAGGAAAGAAATAATAACAACATAAAGAAGATGCTGAAGACAAATATCAACTAATACAAAGTCAATATTTCGACATCTTTGATCAACTCACTAAAGAAAAAAAATACACCTGATGCTGATTATGTTTGGCCAAAAAGGTAGTCCGTACCAAAGTGAAGGCCAGGTAAATAATAAATAAAAAGATAAAAAAAGCCAATTATTTTGTTAATTTTATAAAGACACTTTTGATAGCTTTGTCACTTTCTCTCTGTACGGCACCATATATCTTCCTTTAGGATTCGCTGTTGTAGCATCCGACTCGCCGTCGTTTTTGTTCACATCGCGGACATGTAAAATACCATTTTTGTCTTTTTGTTTTTCAGTTGTTTCTGAGAAAGATTCTTGTCTTGCTGCGCATGCGTCACCAATACCACGTGATCTGTCAACACTGAGATCATTGATGTATTTGTCGTTAAGGAAGTCATCATACCACGCTTTTTCAATTATTCGTACTTTCTCCATCTCTTCCTTCACTTTTTGTATTTCTTCAGCAAATTTGTCCTGTTCTTCCTGTAAGTTTTATGTATGTTTCACTGATTTCATAATTGTTTTGCAAAATGACTGATCATGGATGTGCCACATATATAACACACGAACAAATAAAAGGTTTACCCAAATGAGAAAAAAAATGCTAAAATTCTATCAAAATCTATTTACATAAATGAATTAAGAAACCATTAAGAAGTATTATATCATCAAAGACCTAAACTTAAGGTCCTTAATATCATATATCATTGTTTCATATAATATGATACTTGCCTGTAAAATACCCGATACTCGAGTATACAATTGCACTATCACAAAACTATTCCCTCACAAAACCTTCATGTATTTAAAATGGTTGGCGTTCAATATTAGGATTTTGCAAGTGATCCCAAACTAACTAAACCAAGAAATGGTACACAAAGTAGGAATTCCACATGAACGAGTGCATGCATGAAAGAAAGAAAATGAAAAAAAGAAAGAACGGAAGAACGAACGAATGAAAATTGACTTTACCTTTATTTTTTCGTGATCTTTACGCGCCGTTTCAAAGTCAACTATCACATTACCGACGCCAATAGTCACCGTGTGTCTGTTAAAGGGGAACTCGAGCCGAGCCTGTAATCGAAAGGTTTAGGTACTAAGATCGGACCTTCTAACACTGAACCTGCTGGTGTATCGTCGTAAACTGGACTTGAGGTATGCTACATAATGCGTCGCTTACGTTTGTCTGATTCGTTTTAATTCTCGTGATATCATGAAAGATATCACAAAGTTCTAACTTTCAGAACAAATTAGCATACATATAGCTAGTTGTACACAACACTTGCAAGTTTAAGTCATGAGGAACAGAACAAACTTAAATCATTTTAAACGAACTGCCTTTTATATTATTTCTTTCAAATCAAACAATCATCATAATCAGCATTAATGAGTGGTTGTGAAGAATATAAACAATTGTTATTAACATACCACATTATTCATGGCGACTGAGGACGGCTCCAACTTGAAGTCACGTATGCACTCCTGGCGTAAAATTTCACTTACTAAATGTGAGCTACTTTCTGAAAACATCGTAAAAGGCGGAAATAGTTTGACATATTCTTATCATATTTTCCAAAACCCAGTAAACATATTATACTACATTGTATATATTTTAGTGTTATTTTTACGTGGTAAACAGATCGGGCTTGTCGAAGACACTGCGTAAAATCGGTCGCCGATCCTTTGAGTCGCAAGTTCGAGTTAAGACGGAACCACAGTCTCAACTGGACTCGCTTATGTCTTCTTTTCATTCCAGCTATTTGTTATTTATTTCAATCAAGCTCATTCTACAATTGCAAAAAGATGAAAAGGATTCAACATCAATATGTATGAAGCAGACACATCAGTTTCATGATCAACATTCGATTGTTCAGTACCGATATACATGCATATTATCTTCACCTTTAATCCATTCCGCATCATCTTTTAAGTTCTTACCGATATCGTTTTCCAGATCGCGCTGTTTAAGGTCTACTTTTCTGATGTACTCTCCGTCTGACATAGGCCCCTCCACCCTACAATGATGAAACTATGAGCTATATAGAAATGTCCGCCATGATTGCTTACATGGTCCTATTAAAATGATTAAGAATGTAGAGCACTTAGCCAGTTTGGAACTTTTTTGTTGAATTATCAAATGCCATAGGTTTGAAAGTTAATCCAGTCAAACAAAGCCTTGTCTAGTACTGTTGGTAAAGGTAAGCTTTATCTAATGTCGCTTCTCATAATATTCAACATAAGTTCTGTACAGCTTTTTTACGACCCAATTAAAACCAAGCACACTTTACCCCCAGCCATTTTCTGGTACTCATTTACAGTTGGTTCGGCTAACTTATTGGTGATGAAGTTTCTTGCCCAAGGAAAAAACACAGAGGAAAAGCGCTTGTTACAACTCAGCCACTGTGTCATCGTCACTAAATAATTATTTTAGCCGCAGCGGAAGTATTTTGTACCTCCGAAATAAAAAATGCTTTGGTGACGATGGCCAACAGATGGCCAAAATCACTTAAAATCTAGCCAATGGCCAATGTTACACGTTAGCTTTCTCTGAAGTTTAAAAAAAGAAATTATGCCTTGTTGCGCGACCATGACTGAAATAAATATTTTGATAAAATTTACTGAGTTAATAAAATGTTGAATGTTCGCCATCAATATAAAATTTTAACGGCGACGGGAACATATTGTAGATATATATTTCTATTTCTAACAGAGCTAAAATATACTATCGCTGTCTAAAATTATCATTTGGTGACGAAAGCCAGTTTAGGGATCAAAATACCAAAGATGAGAGTAGTCATTCGGAAAGGCTCCATCGCCTCGTGCTCAGCGTTAAAAAGGATAAATAGAACCTTCCCTCTTCTGCGAAAATCTTTGCAAATTCTCTGTTTGCAGACTTTTGTAGATTAAGTGAATCTTAGGCCTATCTATTTCAATAGATTCTATAGTGGGGGAATCTATGCTGGAGGTATTTTGAATGTATATCAGCTGTTCAGAAAGCAGGAAATCCTAACAATTTTGATTTGCCTCAGCGAAAACATAATGTTATCCCTGCTAAATCAAAACAAGATGTTGATGTGCGTCACCACGCGACTATGTCGTTCTGGGAGCTATTGACACGACACATGTCAAAACTTGAAATTTCACCACGAAGGGAACCAATGCTGGCGGTATGTGATATTTGACAACCAACAGGTGGGAAACAGGTTTTAGAGCATTAATATTAACTAACAAAAGATAATAGTTTCCATAGAATATATATTTTTATACAAAAGAAATAAGTTTTATCAAAAATGCTAACTTTAACTGGGTGATTTTGATGTCTGTTTTTAAGAATTTTTCTAGCGAAGTGGATCCAGTACAATTGTATCGGCTGCTGTGATGTCACAGAGCTGGACGCGCGGCTATCACCGCATTTGCTGTAAAAGTATTTCATCGACTGTCAATGCTGGATAGACCCTGAAAAATAATTCTTCATCTGTTTTTCTGTAAATAGCCGTTTTTCGAAGATAGCCGTTTTTCGAAGATACCACCAGCATAGGGATACCACCAGCATAGGTTCCACCACTCTATATTCGACGGTACAATTTTGAAAAGTCTTCTTTATCAAGTTATTAACAAATATAATATAGAATCTACATGTATTCCAGTTTTTATGATAAAAAGTTACCTTTCTTCTGTGTCCGTTTGCTCCATCCTAACGAGTTACCAAACGTACATTGTTGCTAAGTTGTTACCATAGGACGGAATCACGTGTACGTCATACTCAAAATGGCGTCAGAGACTACGTCACAAGAGCAATGTTAGCTGTACGTTGCACGGTCAACTGCACAACGTTGGCATTTAGGATCATATGAGATAAATTGATAATTTAAATCTTATTTGTCATCCTTTCAAACAACCAGTTTAGAGATTAAACAAGCATGGTGGCAATAGTGTCTATATGCACACCATGATCTGTTTGTGTGTTTTGGGTAAAACGGGCGTAAGGGGGGCGCCTTAATTATCGTGAGCATCACGGAAGCCACCTATTTAATAGTTACTCCAGTACGACGGTGTATTGCTCCGTACATCAATAAAGCACTGCGTTTTAAAAAAATGTCCTGTCTACATAATCTCACGAATGAAGATCTGCCGCTGACATTTGTTTTTCTAGCTTGTCGGTCCTCGTCAAGAGACTACCTTTAGTGCGTAATACATGTCCGTAGCTTATCCTTTTAACACTTAAAGAGGTTTTGAAATAATGTTGCACTGGTATTTAGTACATTTTTTTGTTTGATGGTAATAATGTGAAACATCAGCTCTTTTGCTTGACAACAATGCCGACATTGGGCTCAATCTTTGTATTCACCACACTCGTTTACGGAGCATACCTTTAGTACATAGATATGCTTCCATGCAACTGTTTACCACAGCAACGCAACATCCATGCCCCTAGTGAAAAGATAAAGTTGCACGACAGTCAAAGTTCTATAACACAACTTTGTCATTCACCTTCCAAACCGAGTACAGTCCGTACGCCCGTCAGCCATGCCCGCACATACCCAGTAGAAATTATAGGGTTAGGTATTGTATTGTCCTGTACATAACATCAACTTGTTGATACTGTGAAACCAATAAAACCTGAAGTGCATCAGGGCGATTCTGTTCAGAGATATCCTCATTAACAAGAGGGCCAAAATGGCCCTATAACACTCACCAGGCTTCAGAGATTTTCCTATACAAGCCTATTTAAAATCAAGAGACCCCCGGGCCGCGTCAATTTTGACCCGAGAGTCATAATTTGAACAAACTGGGTAAAAGTCCACTAGGCAATGCTACTAGTCCAAATATCTTAGTTCTAGCACTAGTGGTTTCAGAAAAGAATTTTTTAGAAGTTTTTCCTATACATTTTGTATAAGCAAGCCTATGTAAAATAAATCGACCCCAGGGCAGGGTCAAATTTGACCAATCTTAGTAGTGGTCCACTAGGTAGCATGGTTTCAGGGAGGAAGATTTTTAAAGTTTCCCTATATAAGCCTATGTCATTTCAAGTGAACCTCCAGGTGGGGTCAATTTTGAGCCGAGAGTCATAATTTGAAAAATTTGGTAGAGGTCCACTAGACAATGCTGCATGCCAAATATTTAAGCCCTAGGCCAACCAGTTTTTGAGAAGATTTTTAAAGTTTTTCCTTTCAATTGCCATGGCAACCAGAGTTCTGCATGGAATGGAATTATTTGAACAATTTTGATAGAGCTTCATGCAAGGAACATCCCTGCCAAGTTTCATCAACATTGGCCAAGTGGTTTTAGAAATGTTGTTTTAAAGAAAAAGTGAATGGACGTTTGACGGACGGTGAGCAATCCTAATAGCTCACTGTAACGAGCTAAAAATGTGTGTATAAACAATACAGAGGAGTGATAGGGATTGTCATGAAATACATGCCTCTACCTGACTACACACACACAACCACTCAACTCATCATAGTGCAAGTCATAGCCAAATACTGTGTCAAAAGTCAGCTAAATCTACCACTCTTTGATACTGCATTGCATGCAGAAATTGAACTTAGTTGTGCAAGTTATTCACTTCATCAACAATAAAATACAACTGACATTGAGTTTCAACTCAGACATATGATCTTCTAAAACACAAGGCATACTTTGTATTTATATTTTATTTTAACAAAAGAATTATACAAATTCAGTACAAGTTTTACAAAATAACATGCAAATTACAAATTATGATTGCTAAATAAATAAAAATATTGCTTTAACAAAGCTTAGATTACAATGTATACTAAACTGTATACTGGGGAAATATTGTATGTTATCCAAAAGTCTAACAGAACCTTTCTGGTTTGTAAGAAATGACAGAATAAAAGTGCATTTGCAATGATCACTAATTGTTATTATATTGTTAATCGAGATTGCTCTTACTTTGCTCGGGTTAAAGTGGGGTGTAAGGGGGGTGGTCGGATATAAGAAGAGCTAAGTTTGTACGATTTAAATATGAAGAATAAAAAATATACACATTGTGACGGACTCTTCAAATATAACATACAGACATACTGTAGTTATCTGCAAGCCAATCTACATGTTCAAAGAATGAGATTCCTTTGCGTTATACCTGTTTCTTTATGGAAGCATCAAGCTTTTCCACTTACCAGGTTTTTATGAAGTTAACACTGAACATTCGACAAAAAGGAAACAAACTCACAACTACATTACATACAGCAAGATGCTCTAGTGTGGAGAATGATTTACTTGTATATAATGTTGACAAAATACCATAGTGATATACACTAAGAAAAATACTGTGACCTTTTCCTTAACTTACAGAAAGTGTTCAGACCCTCTACATTGTATTACAAAATCAGTTACCCCATTCATAACAGGAGTATAGTAGAACCGGTTTATGTGATCATCTAGATTAAAATAGCCCTCTGTTTTATCATGCAGTAGTCACTGTTACATACAATGATGACACATGTATACAACACCCACTAGCTTGTAAAAGCCGACTTTTGCTGTAGCCTTTGGTTGCCTACAAAACACAGGTTTGACTGTATATAATTCCTTTATGGTACATTTGGTACACTGCACAGTTCTTCAACTGTAGCTGTACACAGTTTATACCAAAATGCCATACCTTACATTCATACTATGTGTATCCATCATAAGTACAGTGCATTGAAGCTAAAGCAATATGAAAACCATTACAAATGAATCTATGAGAGATCTATTCTGTTACATGTGCAAGTAAACCTATATGTAAAATAAGAAACAAGCTGTCTCAAATATTCTTAAACATGTAAATATAATAATGAACATGTAAGTAGAGAATACAGTTATACATATACTGTAGTGGGAAATTTCCAATTTGGAAAATTGTTTGACTTCTAAAACTTTAAGAGTTGTTTCCCTTTGAACCTGTTTAATGTAGCTATTCAGTAACTTCACATAACTGATTTTATTTAAAAGAACTGCTTACAGGGTATAGGTACGGACTGACAAACTAGTGGTTGATGGACCAAGACAATTACATACAACAAGTACTGAAATGCCAACAAATGTGAAAAAGGGAAGTACACTTAAAAATCTGGAATGACTGAAGCATTAAAACACAGAGAAAAATTTAACAACAAACGTAAACTGTCCTCCTTAAAAACAGACACAGCCTACAACTGGCATAAACTATTTGACATAAAAATAGCAAAAGATTTTTTGGAAACAATACTTATGAGGTCTGATGATACTTCTGAAATGGCAGTTAATTTTAATGAAGTTCGGGAATGATGGGCGAGTAAAGGCTATACATTATCTTGGCACAGTCCTGCTAGGCACAGTCCGGCAAAACACATACAATAACAATATCACACACATCTACTTTTGTTTCAGACACATGTTAATTACTGAAGCACAAAATCCCCTAGCATTTTGACAAAAATATCATCACGAAAAATCCTTTGTTTTGAAATGAATGTTGCCATGGTGACTTACTTTTGGAATGGTATTTTATGTTTATTTGACAACATCTTTAATGTCATATTTTTCCATTACTGTTTAGTTAACAATTACATAATATCATGAAGGTACAAATTAACCAAAATTTACTAAATTTGTAGAACTTTTGCATACTCCTATAACATGTTGCATAATTAATGGCTACAATATGTATAGATATATCAGCTTTTCACAGCACCTAACACTGTGAAGGTACAGATGTTGGTTGGATGTTTCTATATAACTTCATTGCCAGCACACTGCATCAATGGTCAAGTTCATTTGCTAGGATTATGTTAACAATAAAATATTAGAAGTGGGCATCATGCCTCTGAACAGCTCAACTGAGTCTCAAGGAAATATTCACAACACATGATGTTAGGGGAGATAATACAATGAAACCAAAAAGCTATTTGCTTGCTATCACAATAATTTTTTTGAATAAAATGAAATAAATTTTGCAAATTATAAAATGGAGGCTCAGCAGACTTCAATGCCAAGTTCCATGAATTTCCATGGACTGAATACAAATGTGATGTCATTTAAAGACTTCAGCGAATGGACGCCAAACAGTGAGTGATCACAAGACCTACCAGAAGCACACAGAAGTACTCGGGTATGCTTACAAACTATATACAGTCTATATTTGCTTCACAAGCTTTGGCACCATAACTTTATTGTAGTTTTGTACCTATATTTGCTAGGATAATGATACATACAGCAAGCATATACTCTTACAAGTGTTTTCTGACAATCTGCAAGTGAACATCAATTCTTTACTGACATTCTTTATAAACCATTTCATTCGTTATATATTTCTACAATATTATTTTTAAAATCTTCAATCCATGTCACTTCTGACATTGTTTATTTCATCACATGTGTAAACACTTTTAGCTGCATGAAAAAGTAATAAAAAGAAACTTGCTCAATTGTCTTAGATCATTACGATTCTCCATAATTTCTATATCCTTCTTTATCTTTCGGTTAATGATTTTCCTTGGTATTAAATTTAAAGAACTTTGTTAAAAGCCATGTTGATGTTTAGCGATCAAGCTTTAAGTGTTGTCTGAAGCAGTGTTTGCAACTGAACAGTACTGGCACATAGTCTTTTGCAGATCTTCTCTTCCAATTTTTAACAAAGCTCACTACCATAATTCTGCATTAATTATAATTTAAAGTATTTAAACTAAAAATAAATAGAACACATTATTTTTAGTAACCTCTGCAATTTCTATTTTCATGTTATTGTCACCTTCACCTTGACTACAGACAGGGATACTTGCCTTTGCCTGTAGGATCTCTATTCCCAAGATAAATGATAGATACTTTATGTCCGTAAGACATGACCTTTGACCTGTTCCCTTGGAGACAGGATCGCTACTCTACACCTGTGTGTGAAAAATTTGAATGGACTCACTTCCTGGACACACAGGTTATCATCACTACCTGTAGGTTTGAAGGTCAATGGTCAAGGTGAATGAGACTGTACATTTCACATGAAATTAAAATCTATATCTGAAAACAATCTGCACTACAAAGAAATGTAAAATCTACAATTACCAAATGTAACTTGTCTGTAATAACCAAAAGTAAGAAATTAGTCCTGACTGTTCTCTATTTACTAATCCAATACCTGTATAATTGGTATATGTTTAAAATTAAAGCATGTAAACAAAAATGCACTCTACAAACAATAACAGAAACCACTCTATTGTATAGCAAAAGGTCCTTTTGTCACATTCAAAAAATGTACATTTCAATTCTGATGGACTTGGGAAATTTATCCCAAAGTCTTACTGGCTCAATGAAAAACTAAAATAGGTTCTTGATGAACACAACTCGGACAATGATAAATACCCCTAACAGACCACTTCTACTGATAAAAAATCAAAACAAAAAGGGAAGTATTCATCTGTCACATGCAATCTAACCGAAACTTTAAAGTTATGTTAAAGAACTCCTATAGGCAGAGGTAGAATAATTATCCTTATAAACATTGTTATCTTATATCATGACTGTAAATTATTTATAGCACTGCATTACACACACAACCAACACAAGAAAATTCATTTTAGGACAAAATTATGTCAAAGTCATGACATTTATCTTAGGTCTTTATAGCACTGCACGAGGTTTATACTTAAATATAACTTGTTTTTAACATACAGTTTAATCTTGCTGAACGACATTTCCCTAGAGCAACAACCTCCCTAAAAAGACACATTGCATCAATTATATAAGGAATCGACCTCTCGAGAACAACACACCTCTCTACAACAAACACATCTCCGTGTTCCCAAGGGCTCCCATGAGGTTGCACTGTACTTACTAAGTAGATGGATTACCACAGATCTTGATGTAGCACGTTAAGTTTTATGTTCAAGTTAACAACTTAACAGACCTATCTCAAGTTTATATAATGCTACTTTGACTCTATATTATTAGTTATACAGATTCTTGACGGTGTATACGGACTCGTATAGCCTGTTCGTGCTGATATTAGCCCGAGCCGTTAGGCGAGGGTTTATATCGGCACGAACAGGCTATACGAGTCCGTATACACCGTCAAGAATCTGTATAACGAATTTATAATACCGCAGATTTGTTTGAAAGACAAGATAACTACCTGAATTGTCAACAAAATTGTCGAAATATTGCTGTTATATTTATAAATGACAAAAAGCCGATACCCATGGGAGCCCCCAATTCCTTTACCTTCGTATGATTCCGTGCGGCGCTCGTAATCAGCCGATCTTAGTTTTTTCTCAGTAATTCAATAGAAAGAAAAATAATCCTGTGGCTTACGGTGTTTTCGACCCGAGAGCAAAATATAGCATGGCATTTTGTATCATTTGCAGTCACATAATAATTAATTTCCGTTTAACCGGTCCCATTTCGAATCTATTACGTCATCAGTTCAAGTCTACGTCACCGAGACAGTGATGTTTTGGCAGACATTTTTGTAGCGTGTGGACTGGATAAACACAGATTTCTTTTTAATTTATTACTTCGGCTTTAAGTTATTGATGTGACACAAAATAAGGATAAACAGCGTTTTATTGGAGTAGGACTTCACATTATTTCAAGACAAGTGAAATAGGACTACAGTAGTGATGCATTAACAGGATAGAAAAGGACATTTGTTTTCAGATTTTCCTCTGATCTGGCGGTATTTTATTTCGTCATTCCAGAAGTTGAATTTGTACATGAATGTCCTGTCAGCAGCCGTTAGTTGCAGAAAGGAATACCATTAATTCGAAGAGTACTTATTAGTGTCAATGACAGTGTTTTCATTTTCAAAAAAACAATATTCCACTGCCACTGGGATTCATGTTCATGGTGAACTTGATCGACTGAAATGAGATTTCATGTCCGTAACCCGTTTTGACTCGGGAGAAACGAAGGTAAAGATAGCATCAATGTAAGTTTTAATGTCTATGAATTTGATTTATTTTTCCAAACGACATATGCAGTGCTTACAAACGTCGCTGAAAAAATTTAATCGGTGGAACGGCGGCCATTTTGTTTTGAATGTAAACAATGTTTACAGAGTTTCTCTAGCCAATCAGAAAAGGCAAAACCGATGAGGCTCCAAATGGGAGATGGTATATACGGGATTGCTCACGGTATATACGGTCTCATATACAGGGGCTCTTGACCAATCAGAATCTATCAAATTTATCTGCGGTATTATAAATCTTGTTATATAAATACTTGTTGAAGTTACACCATGGGCCTCCATGTAAAAAAAGAGCAGACTTAGACAGCGTGCTTCCAGTATAACCCTCCTTCACTTTTGTGAAGCAGGAAACAATATGTAAACCGAAAATAATACACTACAAAATTACATGTATATAACAGCATACATTAGCCTATTGTATACACATGCTCTTATGGAATGTATTGGCACAGACAAGATGATTTACCCATACCCACATGTTCTCCCACATCTTGTCTGTCCATTTTAAACTTTGCATGAAAAACATGTCAATTACTCAAAGCCCTATTAACACAAAATTCCAGCAAAATCACAAAAGAAAATGAAAAATTTCATGTAAATAAACTAAACTGATGCAAGCATCTTACACAAAAATGAAATAAAATGTTGAAAACCTCTCTTTAAATGCAGCAAAAATTTTGAGGTGTTTTTTTAATGAAAAGAAATGTATTTATATAAAGTTAAACACTGTTCTTAAAGTTACAAAACTTTTCTCACGAACAATCTCAAATATAACAAATCTGATTGGCTAAATGTGAATTCAGCTACTAAAGTGAAGTTGAGACAAGATCTCCTCGAAGAACAGAACGCACAAGCAAAATAAAAATATAAGATTTGGTGTACTTCTGACAAATCAAGGAAGACAACATAAACAAAAGCAAAAATGTTGAAGACAGTCATCAGGAAAGTTTTGTAAATCAAGACACTGAAACACGCTTATGCATAGCATGATAGTCTTATATCCTATGATAATTGTAAAATACAGCTTTAAAGAGACACTCCCTACATTTAGCAGATTTTTTTCTTGAAACATAAAATGATGTGTTCAGTGAACTTAAAATGATAAATAAATACAATTTTAAAGAACAACAAATGCCCCATTTTAGCACAATTAATCAACATAGATGCCTTCTGTAATAAATCACTGTACAACAGCTTTACATAGATTATTGAATGGTTTATGGTACTGCAACATATTTCAAAACACTGATTGTACATTTAACAACTGGAATGTATAGCTTGAAATTTCGGTTAAGTAATAATACTTGCAAATATTCTATTATTTATTCTTTTAAAGTTATTTAATTTGACACAAGTTTTAGGGAGTGTCTCTTAACTAAAACATTCTGACCAAAAATAAAACAAACCAAACAACAACAACAAGTAAATACTTCTCACAACCCTCATTATCCAAAGTCAAGCTAAAAATCAGCTCAGAATCAGAAACATCAGTACTGAAGGAGTGATTTAAAACTGCAAAAATAATACAAAATGTAGAACAACATTAATACTCAGCCAAATCAGACTCTTGGTAGAACATCACGAAACTATTTCTAGAATTTACAAAAAAAACTCACCTGGTTTGAATCAAAACCATTCGTCTTGCTCAAGAAAACACAGTCTATATCAAAGCAACATGGTCTATCTTTGACCTGGTCTTTTCATTAACTTCAAGACAGATTGTGTTACCAACTTTTTGGACAGAAATGCATCATTTTTGACGATACATCTTCAGACTTTACTTGAAGACAAATTGAGCTAAAAAAAGACCTAATACTGACTTGCTAGTGAGTTGAAAAGTCTATCCTATTAGTTCACTAAGATTCTTGACTGACTTTAGGTCTTTAACTGTATTGGGACTTGGTTAAGTATCAACACTGTGAAACAAATGTATCATCTTAAACTGGACTTGAGTGACTCACTATGACTCACTTGAACTATCCAGCTCATGTAAACTAGAAATAAAGCATTCTCAAGAGAACACTGGCAAAGTATGGCTGAATACCTGTATATACATGTAAAACTTGTTCTCCTCTCTCATCTGCTCAGATCAATGTGAATACTTTGAATAATCAAAGGACAATAGAATCTCAATACATACACATGTATAATCTAGCTAAGCTATACAATAAACTTTGCTTCCATGGACATATTGTGTATTATGGTACATTTTTGCAGCATCTGAATAGATAAATGAAATGGTTCTTAATGATACCCTACATTTTATCCAATGAGAATCATGAACAATGTACTACATGTCAAAACAACATCTATGCAAACAAAGTTTACTTTACACATATTGCAATTTACAAAATCTAGGTCAACTTTTATCAAATATTTCTAGCAACAGTGTCATTTTGTCTGCCTATATATTGAGCCACATTCTGATGAAATAATACTAGTCTGTTGTGAATCAAGTTTCTAAATCTAAAAATCTAATTTTTCCGAAAACATTTTGCAAACATTGAAAATAATAATCAACAAAATTACGTATCAATTCTATAGTTTCATTTTTTTCCTTTCTTGCACAAGGTAAATGTGCAGTTAACATGCATATAACCCTGGCTGAAATGTAGTTTTATTTTAAACAAGGCACTTTTTAAAACTAAAACTCGAAACTTAAGTTCTGGCAAGTAAATTGTTGACTGGTGTGATTATTTATTGATTATTAAAGATTACATTAACTCACAACCAGACCAGTAAAAATCAATTCTAAGTCTCTGATGTCTATACTATAATAACAAAATGATTATGAGGGCAATCTAATTACGTAGACTATAATGTGCTTCAACCGTCCTCTAATCAGTTACTGAAAGCAGATCTAGGTCTGAACTGTACTCTTAGCTTGACTCTGTCTCGTTGTCAGTAGCGATACTTGGCTTCCTTTATCTTGCGGATCAGACAACATGAGAATATTATACCAAAGATCTGAATGAAACAAAATCCAAGGGCAATTCCACCAATCAGGATGAGAGATTCTTTAGTCACCTGTTCTAGTCTTCTACTGCAGCCCTGTAAGAATAAGAAATAAAATGTAATCTAACCTTGCTAGTGATAACATTTCTGCAAGAAGTATTACCAATCCATGGGACCATCAGTGCCAGTAACTGTTAATTAGGTAATATTCTTGCTGATTTAATTTACCCTATTTTCAAGAATTTTCCTACTTTGCTACGATCAGAACCTCACGAAAGATTCATTTCACATAGATTTACTATATGAGAATTATTCTTTCGAGGATATAAAAATTGCAAATAAGTTTGTTTGCATACAAACTGCCACGAGAAAAAATTAACCGGTTTACAGTACCACTGACGATGGAGCTCAACATTTACTGTTTATATCCCCACTTATAATTTTTTCAGGTAATTGAATGTTCCAAGGTGGTAATGTCAGTCTCAACCATAACTTATATGTACATGTATGTTTGTTAAAAACTTTGTGTTGTGTCCACAAAAAATGACATTAGGTATGTGTTGTTCCTTACACAAGTACATGACATTAACACAAAATCTACAGTTTGTACCTTGCCTGCTGAGTCTTCTCATAGGTCGGGAAGGATTTATTCTTCTGCATGTAAGTGTGGCAGTTGATGAATGTTGTGTTTGAAGGATTACTTGATTTATTTTATCTTTAACAACCAGTAAGCAGAGTGCAGACCATGATCTCACTGTATATATATGTACCATCTAAAGATGATCTTATTATGAGTAACTAGTCAACCAATGACAAAATTGTTAGTTAAATGCAGGACAAAATAATTCTAGTATTGTTTTTCTATTTGAGAAAACCCACTGAAAAGTCACAGTATTTTCTCTAAAATGTTTTCCTGGTCTGCACCTTGTGACTGTATGATATGACACCTACATGAAAGCTAGGTATATGTTGTAACTATGTCATTCTGCATGGCAACAGTTGACAGGGACAGACAGCACGGGCTTATCTGATGCTGTCTAAACTTGATTAACCTGATTTTTTTGTGAAAAATGTAGCGATAAAACTTCTGCTAACTTACCACATAGTTAACGTTAGATGGATGGTCCCTTACTGCACACAGGTCACTGGTAGATTTACAACAACTATCAGGTGTTTTATGTAAGTCCTCCTTATTTCCTTTCAACCATTTAGAGTACTTCCAGTCCTCAAATGAGGCTGAGCCGCAGCACTTGAACTGAAGTATATAATAGTCATATATTTCAGTATTTTATACTGATTTATTTCATCTTGATTGCGATGCAAGTTCTTTCAACTTATATTTATCACTCTCGAGACTCACTCCAGATGGAATCAACCTCAAAGAGAGAGGCAATGTGAAATTAGCTGTGTCTTGCTATTAAAGGACATTACCACTAGTAGTCTACTTAGGCACTGGTGGGGATTGAACTCAGGACCCTCCGATCCTGAGGTGAACGCCCTACCACTGCACCAAGTATACATTTCAAATTGACAAGATACATATTTTACAATGATGGCAAACAAGTTGGTGGATGACAAGACAATGTGGAAATAGGCAAAGATATTTATAGTCACACTTGTTATGTAACATTTAAAAGTTTCTGTAAGCAACCCAGCCCAACAGTAATTTGTCTTTGCGTTTGTAATTCATCTTCGCATCACTTTACTCATATATCAATATAGTATGGCTTCTTTAAGTTTAATGTACTGGTAAAGTTATTCAAGTACAATGTACTTGACACACATTTTAGTTTTTATAAGGAAAAATATTTATGTTTCTGAAGGTTATTGTGAATTTCAAAGCATTATCAGATAAAATGGTGCAGGAACTGTGAGGTCATACCTCTTGTTGCATGTCATCAATGGCTTTGGTGACTGTAGTATCAAACATGTACTTCTCCATCATAGTGTCATTTAAATTCCTCATTAGCTCATCACTTATCTACAACAATCATACACACATTAGTCATTTCATAGAAAATTTCATTGTTTATCTAATGCTTGAACTTTCAGTTGTGTCAGATTTTGGAATTTAAACCCACATGGTGACTACGAAGCCACACGCTAAATTGAATACGAGGCTGCATGTCCCTCAAGTCAACTCAGAATACCAGCTAGTGTTCTGACTATAAGTGACTGATGCAACTGGCAAATACAATATAACATACATTTTGTATCTGTTCAAATTTTCAATTTTTAGACAGGGAAGTTTTGTCCCACTCATCTTCTACTGGCTTCTTAGCAGCAGTTGTTAAGGTACAAGAAAATAAATACACTGACAGGAAAACTTACCACACCATTATACATGTATGCCAGCACTCCAGCCACTGCTTCAAGCAGGAAAATCAACAGTAAGAAGAATGCATACTGAAAATAGTCATTTTGAGTAATTAATTACATTTGTATTGATCTATAACTGTACTTCATTTAATACCAAATACAGAATTATTTTTATGCACTACATTCAAAAGCTATAATTTCCTGAAGAAATTCAATTATAAATTGTAAGTTATGACTTCAGGACACTGGCTTAGGTAATTTACAAACTGACTTAATCTCTTATTTCCTTTTATGTTCGCACGGTCAAGAAAATTATCATCCATTATATCTAAAAAAGCTTCCTTCACTGTCAAGACAGTGATGATGGTGTAGACAGTGAGCACTGAAAGAGAGAGACTCTCATTGAGACTGATGGAGTGGTAACGTTATCTCCCAGATATAAGTGCAGACTATGGATCCCGGCTGTGACAGTGTACTGACTCACTGTAACTATGTTTACTTGTATATTCCGAGTAAATGCTTGCATTGTATTGACTGTTCTATATCTTATGTCTTCAAACAGCTCAGTCTAAATTTTCACCTCATGGCATAAAAAGTCTTATTTTCTGACTATTTTCAAATTTTCATTAATCAACATTAAAAACGAGGATGAAACCCATCAATGCACGTCTGATACATGTACACTGCCTCATATACACTTACAGTAAAGAGAAGACATCTGTTCTCTTGGCAGGCCCCGAAGCATCCTACACAGCTGATGACAATGATGAGGAACCCCGTGGCGATGAGAAGGTACGTCGTTACCGGAAACATTGTTCCACCCATCAGACTTACAAATGAATGTCTGTTCAGCATGATGTACAAACCAACAGCTAGAAATGCAGCACCCGAGAACTGGAACCGGTCACATAGAAAAATTAAATCAGTACCATAGCACCGGAAACATAGAAAAATTAAATCAGTACCATAGCAGAGACATTTCATTATCTATTTTTTTTCAATTTGCTTTGCTATAATACTAGGACTATCTGTAGTCTCTACTGCAATTAATTACTTTGTTCAAATTTACTAAATCTTTGTAGACTAAATGAGCAGTTTAAAGCTATGTACACGAGTGTGATCTCATTTAAGCAGGAATGTAACTAGCAAGAAGTTAAACCGTTTTAGTTAAACTCGTTACTAGTATAAATGTTCTCTGATTTTCAGAAAATAAAAAAATTTATAAAATAATATATTTAACTGAACATAACTTTATTGCTGAACATAATAACATTGTGTTTAGCATACATTATTATTACATAGGTATAATAAATTATCTTTTATCAAAAAATGGTTACCATGGTCACTGATTATATTCCATTTTGCTATAAAATGTCACTGTGATACAAATGTAAGTTCATAAGTTATAAATAATAACAGTTTCATAAAATGACTTACAAAGAAAATGAAGTTGAACACATAGAGAACATTTCTCAAGAATGTTTTGCCACAGTAGTCAGGATTTTTGCGTCTATTTTTGATAGGACTGCTTGGTGACTGACTGCCATTGTGTTGTTGCATCTGCTGCATGGTCTCAGATGGTCACTACACAGGATAGACTGAAAAAAGAAGAAATCAATAATTTAGAACAAATAAACTCCCTCAACATGCTCAAAAACAAACTTTTCAAGTATCCATGTCTATTAAACCAGAACTTAATATACCAGTATTGCTTGATCATGCACTGTTCACTATCTTCATAAATATTTATTCTGTTAATCTAATTAGGTTTATTAGATTAGGTCTAATTAAGGTTAAGAAAGTTGCCCCATGATTATACATGTATATTTTTCATTTATTCTCTATTGGTAAACAAGTTCATATAACTTTAATATATTAATTGCTCGAGAGGCTCATTCCAGATGGAATCAACTTTGCAGAAGGTAAGACTAAGAGGCAATGGGAATAATTGTGTCTTGCCTAAAGACAATAGTGACTTCCACTAGATGGCACTGGTAGGGATCTCTAACCACGGACCCTTGGATCCTGAGTTCAAACAGGCAGTTTCTTATTGTAAAATTTTACCCTCTCTACACTCTACAGCCCTACTTGGCACCTTTCTATTGCATTAATGTGTTGATTCTGACACTTTTTCAATCAAGAAATTAGCACCGTGGATATTCTTTCATATATAAATACATATTTTGTTTTAAAGTGACATTATGCGCATTTTTTTCAAGTAACAATCCAGCTGAAAATGGTGTGTGTACAAAAGCGTAGAGGAAATAATAGCTTTTAACCCAATACACCAAACTCTTCCCGCTACCAGTATGAAAAAATAACTTTCCAAATATTGATTTTCTTATTTGACTGGGAGAGTCAATTTAAGAAAAGAACAACTGCATGCAGGAGTTGCTTCCCTTCCACTGCCGAAATCTCTACTAACATCAACAACGACACAATCAACTATCATTTTATCAGTCCGATTTCTTTATATCTAAAGCACCAATTTCAAATACTAATGCGGCATAATCATTAATTTAACACATTTAAATGCACAGCAACCAAAAATTGCATTTATAAAATTGTCACCAAAAATACACTATGTGCAGTAAGATGCGCATAATGTCACTTTAAGGCTAACTTTTTGTAAGAGTTTATGAAAAAAGGAATTTATATAACAAGAGGGCCAAGATGGCCCTATATCGCTCACCTTGGTACAAGTCCACTTGCCTGGTGGAAGATCACTAGATAATGTTATATACCAAATAAGTTTTCCTATATACGCCTTTGTAAAACAAATGATCCCCCCCGGGCAAGGTCAATTTTGACCCCAGGGGCATAATTTGAACAAACTTTAAAGAGGTCTACTAGGCAATAAACCATGCCAAATATCTTAGCTCTAGGCCTTGTGGTTTCAGAGAAGAAGATTTTTAAAGTTTTTACTATATATTCCTATGCAAAACTAAGTGACCCCCGGTGCGGGGTCAATTTTGACCCGGGGGTCATAATTTGAACAGTATTGGTAGAGGTCCACTAGCCAATGCTACATGCCAAATATCTAAGCTCTAGGCCTTGTGGTTTCAGAGAAGAAGATTTTTAAAGTTTTTACTATATAAGCCTATGTAAAACTAAGTGACCCCCGGGGCGGGGTCAATTTTGACCCGGGGCTCATAATTTGAACAATCTTGGTAGAGGTTCACTAGCCAATGCTACATGCCAAATATCTAAGCTCTAGGCCTTGTGGTTTCAGAGAAGAAGATTTTTTAAGTTTTTCCTACATATTCCTATGCAAAACTAAGTGACCCCCGGGGCGGGGTCAATTTTGACCCGGGGCTCATAATTTGAACAATCTTGGTAGAGGTCCACTAGCCAATGCTACATGCCAAATATCTAAGCTCTAGGCCTTGTGGTTTCAGAGAAGAAGATTTTTTAAGTTTTTCCTATATATTCCTATGCAAAACTAAGTGACCCCCGGTGCGGGTTCAATTTTAACCAGGGGGTCATAATTTGAACAATCTTGGTAGAGGTCTACTAGACAATGCTACATGCCAAATATCTTAGCTCTAGGCCTTGTGGTTTCAGAGAAGATTTTAAAGTTTTCCCTATATATTCCTATGCAAAAACTAAGAGCCCACCCGCGCGGGGTCAATTTTGACCCGGGGGTCATAATTCTAACAATCTTGGTAGAGGTCCACTAGACAATGCTACATGCCAAATATCTAAGCTCTAGGCCTTGTGGTTTCAGAGAAGAAGATTTTTAAAGTTTTTACTATATAAGCCTATGTAAAACTAAGTGACCCCCGGGGCGGGGTCAATTTTGACCCGGGGCTCATAATTTGAACAATCTTGGTAGAGGTCCACTAGCCAATGCTACATGCCAAATATCTAAGCTCTAGGCCTTGTGGTTTCAGAGAAGAAGATTTTTTAAGTTTTTCCTACATATTCCTATGCAAAACTAAGTGACCCCCAGGGCGGGGTCAATTTTGACCCGGGGCTCATAATTTGAACAATCTTGGTAGAGGTCCACTAGCCAATGCTACATGCCAAATATCTAAGCTCTAGGCCTTGTGGTTTCAGAGAAGAAGATTTTTTAAGTTTTTCCTATATATTCCTATGCAAAACTAAGTGACCCCCGGTGCGGGGTCAATTTTGACCAGGGGGTCATAATTTGAACAATCTTGGTAGAGGTCTACTAGACAATGCTACATGCCAAATATCTTAGCTCTAGGCCTTGTGGTTTCAGAGAAGATTTTAAAGTTTTCCCTATATATTCCTATGCAAAAACTAAGGGCCCACCCGCAGGGGTCAATTTTGACCCGGGGGTCATAATTTGAACAATCTTGGTAGAGGTCCACTAGACAATGCTACATGCCAAATATCTAAGCTCTAGGCCTTGTGGTTTCAGAGAAGAAGATTTTTAAAGTTTTTCCTATTTGTTGCCATAGCAACCAGAGTTCTGCATGGAATGGAATTCTTTGAACAATTTTGGTAGAGCTTCATGCAAGGAACATTCCTGCATAGTTTTATCAACATTGGCCTAGAGGTTTCAGAGGAGATGTCTTTTGAATCAAAATGTTGACGGACTCGGACAATCATCGATCAGAAAAGCTCACCCTGGCGTAGCCAGGTGAGCTAATAAAAACTAAATGAAACAAGAACAGTTACTATTCATCATAAACACACCAATTCTGTTTGACCTTTTGACCATTTTTCAGGAAGACTGGATATTACAAATGGCCTCAAAACTTATTTGAAATTAGTTTGGTGTTTTTTTTATGAAAAAATTCATCAAAGAAATAAAGTGATTGGTCAAGGGGCGGAGTTACTGTGTAATTCGTCAGAGTCAAAGCTGTCCACCTTATAACACGTGGAGATGCACCCGCTGTTGCATAACAATTTCAAAGTTAACAAGAGCTGTCCTTCATAAGACTTTAGTGACAAATGCCCCCAAACGAGGTGTCTCACAGTCTGTGTCCTTGACCTTCAAGCTGTTGAACCATTACATGTGCATGACACTTTATCTCCATGTGCTTAACATTTGTTCCAATTCATTTAAAAATCTTTCAATGTATTTCAGAGTTACACTCCGGACATAAGCATACTTGTTTATATAAACAGGATTCTTAACTGTCTGACCTCTAAGTGTGACTTTGACCTCCGAGGTAAGAATGCAGGACTTGCATGTGACATGTAATCTCCATGTGCTCAACAATTGTGCAATGAAATTTCAAGTCCTTTCATGCATGACAGTTATGTTTATAGGATTCCATTACCTTGAAACTCTTATTGTGACCTTGACCTTTGAGATAGGGGTCATTGGTGTTGTTCGACAGGACTTCTTGATGTCCTTAACATTTGTGCCAAATTATTTTTAAATCCATCAATGCATGACAAAGTTACAGTCTGGACATGAATGTGTGCATATATGCAGGATTCCATATCTTTAAACTCCCAAGCATAACCTTGACATTTGAGATAGGGATGTGGGTCTTGCATGTTACACATCCTCTTGATTTGCTGAACATTTGTGACAAGCTATTTTAAAATCCTTCAATGCATGACAAAGTTACAGCATGGACATTACAAAATTTTAAGGACAGACATAGGGATGGACAGACAAGACACACGGACTGTGCGATTTTTGTATGCCAACCTTTTGAGGGCATAATTATACTTACTGGTACCTATGTCAAGTGAAAATATAATTATAATAGGGGGATAAACAATACAGGGCCAAAATAGGGCAAAAGGGCATCAGGGGGTAAAGAAATGAGAAACTGGTGCTACGCCCCAGTTTTTCTTTGTAGCTGGGGCATTGATATCATGGCTCAGTCTGTAATTATAAATCAACACTTTACACAATAAACAGGGGCCGTGTAGGGCCATAGATCTATAGGGTCGCAAAGGACTGTTAAATACGGATGTTCCTGGGATAGCTGTTCAAAAAACATTGACAAACTTTCCTAATAAGTAAACATTAATTATAATGTCAGAATGCAGCTATCTCTTCAGAAAGTTCATGCACACATCACAGATGATCCCATTTGCCCAGCATTATGCTGATATGTAAAACTTAGTGAATATTTCAAAATCATTTGTATTAAACTGTTTTAATTATCCCAAAATAAATTTCTATTATTGACACTGATGACATTCGTGAATACAATGGTTTTAAAACAAGAGCTGTCAGTAGGACAGCGCGCTCGACTTTATTAGTGCTTGCCAATAAAACAAAACTTTGACACAAGACTTTAACTAGGAATTTCTAAGTACAAATCAAGAAACATTTTCACAGAGTTATCTTCTCTTGCTTACAGATAGGTCTCATGATGGTACATAAGTACTCCAACTTTCAAAGTAATATCTCAAATGGTTAAGTCAACAAGTGGACAAGAATGAAAATTTTAACTGAGTTTCTAAGTCAAAAAGGGCCATAATTCATATAAAATCCTTGACAGAATTACTTTCTCCTGCCCATGTTTTGGGATCATGATGGTAAACAAGTATTCCAACTTTCAAAGTAATATCTTGAACAGTTTAGTCAAATAGTGGACTGGTACAAAAAACTTAACCAAGATTCTAAGTCGATAAAGGGCCTTAACTTTCAAAACAAATCCCTCACAGAGTTACCTTCTCTTGCCTACAGATGGGGGTAATGATGTTAACAAGCATTCAAAGTTTCAAAGCAATATCTCAAAGGGTTAAGGCAATAAGTGGATTTTACCAATAATCAATGTATTTTCTAAGTAAAAAAGGGGCATAATTCTGTCAAAAACCTTGACAGAGTTATGTACTCTTGTCTGTTGATGTAGGTCATGATGGTAAACAAGTATGGTTAGTTTCAAAGCAATACCTCCAATGGTTTTGAAATAAAGTGAGGTGGTACAAAAAACTTAACCAAGCTCAATACACTTTCTAAGTCAAAAAAGGGCCATAATTCTGTCAAAAACCTTGACAGAGTTATGTACTCTTGTCTGTAGATGGAGGTTATGATGGTAAACAAGTATGGTAAGTTTCAAAGCCATACCTCTAATACTTTTGAAATAAAGTGGGGTGGTACAAAAACTTAACCAAGGTGTGACACCAACGCCGACGCGAGTAGGATAGCTCTCCTTTTCATAGAAAAGTCGAGCTAAAAAGACTTGGATATGCACTAGTTAGCTAAATTTTGGGTTATCATGGTTATAGCTAGGTGGTTAGCACACTTGCTTCTCACCAATACCATAATTTCCTGGTACATGTAGTATACAAGATGACAAGTGGTCAGCAGAAATGACAGTTGTCAGCAGAACTGACAGTTGTCAGCAGAACTGACAGGTGGGTTTTCTCTGTGTTCAGATACATAAATGCCCTTTTGTCAGCAAGATTGGAACAAATCCGTGCATTCATTTTAAAGCCTACTATAAAGTTATATTTGCTGTAGACTGTACCTTTACGACTTTAAGTAATGATTAGTTTAAAAACTAAATAAGAGGGCTGCTAAAAATTCAGTATAGTAAAATTTATGATTCATAATCGAGTTATTGACACCGAAACTTCACTATCTTTTATTACAGTTCACAGCAAAGGACACTGAAAAAAATCATACTGCATGTTACAAAACTGTTAGTGCAACGGCAGCGGGACCTAGTTTAGGTTTGCATCATTCAAAGCCAGTTATACTTACGAAAATAAAAAATTATTCACAGGTGTCCGAGGCTAATCTGCAAAGTGGTTGTGTACATGTGCATAACGTCACGACTTTCTGTGATATGGTACGGGTAAAAACATAGACCAGTCGTAGATGAGCTGAACAACTTCGAGTGAAAGGAATGATACAGGTATATATGAAAATATACGCAAAAAGTACAAAAAAGAGTGATAGAATGTGAATGAACAAGAAGAATGCAAGAGATTTATGAAAAAAGAATAAATGAAAATGTGAATGACAGGGTATGGTCGAACAACAAGTATGGTCAGACAAGTACTGTAAAGAGGGGACAATCGGCTGTCAGTCAACATATAGCCACATTTTGGCTTATCTTATAAGTAAATTTGGATCTGCTTTCCGTATTATTTGGAACGTAGAATCAACGTATATTCTACGTTCCTGTGTATTCTACGTTCCTGGTATTATCAAACTTTATTGACAGATATTTTCCTTCTACGATATACGTTTTACGATTGAAAACAAGCAAGTACATAAAGCGGCCACCCGTAATATAATAGTAAAACAAATGCTTTATTAAATTACGAATCAAGTTCTCGGCTGTCTTTTTATATAATAAATTTCTTTTACACCGACCACTCGAATTTTTGAAAAACGGAGGATCTCGCCGGTTAGACTCCCGGGGCTGCTTTAAATGTTGAATCTCACTTCTTTAGTTAATTTTTTTAAAAATCTGCATAGCATTGGGTCAGCATTGGTTATTGTAAGAAATGAAGCACTTCAATGATCTATAAATTTCATTGAAGGAAGACAGATCTTCTACACTAAATGTGTTATAGAAAGTGTTTTTGACAAAATATTATGTACATGTCATTACACATATTGCTAATACTTTATTAAATACTATAGTATGTTGTGCATAAAATGTTATTCATTGTTTTAACATTTAAATGGTTTATGATCTTTAAACAAGTAATATCTTTAAAAAAAAAAAAGATGGTCGACGTAGGTGACGTAATAAACACATTTTGTGTTTCAGAAGGCTCCCGGGCAGTACACTGCTTATTCCGGTACCGAAACGCTAGCCAATAATCAATGACGCTAGATGTCCGGCCCCGGACAACACCTCGTTGAATACAAAAGTTGATCTTCGTACTGTCCAGAAACCTTGACATAACGTGTTCTGTTTTTTCTTTTTCTTGCAACATGATTTATTATAAATAATTATAATATAAAAAAATATACACATTTTGTGTTTCAGAAGGCTCCCGGGCAGTACACTGCTTATTCCGGTACCGAAACGCTAGCCAATAATTTGCAGATTCTGATTGGTCACATTATAACGAAGTTGGTTAGCAACGCGTCCATACCAACGGAAGTTCAAATCAAAAGTATACGACTACGTCGAAAAAATTGACACGATGATTATTTATTAAATCATATTTTATCACATTGCCCCTCTTTAATTTCTATTAAATATTGTGCAATTAGTCAGCTCGATATCATTTATTGGTAAAATTTAACAGTCCCACTTTAGCGCTAGCATACATTATCGATTTTTGCTGATTAAGTGATTTATGACTTATCATAATACGGAAACTTCCGATCGGCTACGATCAATATTGATGTGGACAGTTTTGAATTATCGATTTTCTTGAAACTGGTTCTGTATCAGCTCGAGGTTTAGCGATGGTACAATAAGTTTAATATGGACTCCTGCTGTTAACTTAACGCTTTTAATTATTTTTGAACTTTAGACTCGCTGTCAAGATCAGCAGAATGTGTCAGATTATATCCTTGTAGTTTATAGTTTGCTTGATTTTGTGTTTCGGCTTTTTTATTTGAAATGTCTGCTTCAGACTCCACTAAAATGCTTTATTTTCCTGCTTTTGTTTTAGTTTACCTGTTCCTTTCAGCTTGTATGTTTGTATTGCACTCTCTTTTGCATCTTTTAATGTTCGACTTAATGCTTGTTTTCTTGTTTGTTTCTCTTTTTTATTTTTTATAGTCCCGACCGACCTCCTCTGGTCAAACTGCCAAGACTCCTGACAGGCGCAGGTTGAAGAGACAGATGTAGATAAAAGGGTATCCGGGCACCAGACCCCATCTCTTTACGAATAGACCCCTTGGTTCTTTTACGTGCCCGGTAATGATGTAACACCGATATACGAGACTACCTATGGGTTTCTTACTAGCTGATCTCTAGATGGGTGAGGAATACAGAGAAGCGTTTCTGAAATTCCAGTGCCCCGGCCTGGATTCGATCTTGCGACCTCCGGATTGTAGGCCAGAGCGTAAACCACCACGCCACCCTGAATGCTCGTTTATTCTTAAGCTTACTACTGTAGTTTTATTGTTATAATATCAAACTTCATGTTTGTATTTATAAATGTAATCATATGAAAAGGTTCATGATCTAATTAAAGCTTTTAATTATCTTTTAACTTCATTAGATCTATTAATATTACCATAGTTCGATTTATTATACAAAAGTCATTTTAAATGATCTGAACACATATTGTTCTGTAGCTATTGCATAAAAAAGTCAGACTTTTTGCTGACGAATGCCTACTTTATCGTAAAATTAAAAATCAAAACGACCACCTTGAACTTCAATATGATTTGAAAAACATTGAACTTTGAGCCGCAGAATTGTGGAAAGAAATTGAATGCTAGTAAAAGCTACATTCAGAGTGTTAAAACAAATCATCACACTTCTACGAATTGAACAACACCATCATAAAACATGTGGATTCAAACCCCTATATTGGTCTTCTTATCTCAAAGGATTTAACATGGTCAACACAAAATACAAGCATCTGCAGGAAAGCCAGCGCAACAGTCGGTTTCCTTCGAAGAAATTTGAAACACTGTCCCTTCGAATACTGACAGACAGCCTATATAGCCTAGGTGCGTTCAAAGCTTGAGTATGATTCAATTATCTGGGACCCCTGTTCGAAAAGGGACATTGATGAACCGGAAAAGAGTCAGAGACTTTGATCAAGATTCGTAGTAAACGATTATAAATCGAGGGACCCAGGTTGTGTTACCCAAATGTTAACTAGTTTAAAACTGGATTCTCTACAAAATCGCAACAATTACAACAGACTTGGCATGTTCTACAAGATCAACGGTTATTACAAACTAAAAAAATGCAGTAACTTTGCTTCTTCCACAATATTATTGACAAAAGAGTAGCCAATTTAATATTCCATATGCGCACACAGATCAGTATAAAAATTAATTCTTCGTGAAAACACTTGTGGATTGGAACCATCTGGACGATTAAACTGTGCATACAGATACAATCGAGGGTTTCAATCAAGTCTGCCCGCCTAAAACTCGACTAGAGTCACTCAACCCCGCCAGATATATCATGACGTGACCAGAAGTGGTCTAACTCGACATTTCGGTTTAGAACTACCCGAGCAGCTAATCCGAAATTGCAATTAATTGTTAAAAAGAAATCTTGGAAACTGAACTTGTAAGCTGAGCTTGAATGAAATCCTTGGATAGGAACATGCCTTTATATAAAAAGGACCTATGTCATAGAGTGTACAAACAATTCTTACGTAATAAACTCACCTTAATTTCTACGACTGAGCATCTGCTTTGTGTGTAGTGAAAGATTGGTGATAAATTCTTCTAGGAATACATTAATTATTGAGGCCAAATTGTGGGGTCACCAGATTGCTTTATTTCATTGACCAACTGTACCATGTTTCCGGACAACCTGTTTTCAAAGATTTGTTTTATTGTGATGTTAGCTTTTGAATTGTGTAAATTGTTTCAATCATTCGAAACATTAATGAAATATTGTGATAAAATGTTAAAAATGTAAATTTTATTTGTTGCACTTTGTTGATAGAAATCGAGAATCTGTTTGTTCAACAACATATGATTACAAATATTGACAAATTGACGCGTTTTTGCAAGTGTCCGGTTTGATGGTCGTCCGTGTTTGGTGGTCTGGAACCAGTATAGCAAAAATATCTTCAAAACAGACAAACGGCGTTGATAAAATGAATTCCATGTAAATGAAACACAAAACAGAATTGTTATGATGGTGCTGATCACTTCTGCCAATGTTTTATTAGCGAATGTGATATTGAATGGATACATGTGTGAAGATTTCCTGAAAAAAATGCAGAACTATAGTAGAGCAGCATTTTGACCGCTACTTGAGTCCAGTATGCACTAAAAAGTAACAAGCTAAGTTATATTCCAAAATGTTTAGCAGGCATTGAAGTTTATTGAACAGTAAATAAAAGTTGCCGACCTTTGGTGGAAAGTTGGAAAAGGTCAAGGTCAAGGTCAAATTGAACACCAAAATAAAAACGTATAGTAAACTATTTGACTCTAAAATAATAATCTTAATATACATGGAATGCTAAAATAGTTTATTTAACATAATACCTCACTATCAAGGCTACAAATATATGTAAAAGTTTTGGCCCGCAAAGGTCAAGGGCAATGTCATTTCAAGGTCAAATACTAAAAAATCACTAAAAATAAGCTTTCTACCAAATATCAAATCTGATTACTTGTATAAACGATTGTAAAACACATATCTTTACTCATTTACATAAGTATAGGATTATATCCATTGAAATGAAAGCAATTTTGTAAAAATAAATGTTAATATGGATGAGTATAATTGAAATTACCCCACCCACCATCCTAAAATCTTTCATTTGTGTTGGCTGCATCTACAATCCACATACAATACGACAGTGTATTTGTTATAAATATTACTGGAAACAGTTTAACAAATAACATTTTTTCTAAAACTACTGTTTTGACTCTTTGATACTGAACTGGATTAGCATAGGTCAAGGTCAAGATGATTTCAAGGTCAAATTGTCAAAATAGACTAAATATAAGCTTTTACCAACTATCAAATCTAATAAATTGTAGAAATGATGTTTAAACACATATCTTTACACTTTAATATAGATAAAGGTTTAAATCCCTTGATATGATAGCAATTTAGTAAACTGAAATGTTTGTATGGTGAGAGTATAATTGAAATTACCCCACCCACCATCCTAAAATCTTTCATTTTGGCTTGCTGCATCTACAATCCACATACAATACGACAGTGTTTTTGTTATAAATATATCAGGAAACAGTTTAACAAACATTTTTTCTATAACTTCTGCTTTGACTCTTTTGTACTAAATTGGATTAGCAATGGAGGTCAAGGTCAATGTCATTCCAAAGTCAATATCACCTAAAATTCATGAAAAGTATTATATATTGTATAAAGCATCATTTATAATATAAACAACTTATTTTTATCTACTATATGGCTCAGTTATACAGCACAAGAATGTAACAAATTATCTTTGAGTGAAAAAGAACATCAACTATAGACAATTTAAATAATATCATATAGTTGGGATACTTAATATTTTTCAAAAACATTTTTAATACATGTGATGGTAACTTAAATGTGAAGATAAATTATACAAGCTAAAAAACTGACTGTTCACAGTAAGCTTATGGAAAATAAGTACATGTAATCAAGAGATATTCTCAATGTAACTACAGCTAACCATTATACATTTTATATGAAAGTACATGTACATGTCATGTACATGTACATTTACCCCACCCACCATGTTAATGAAGGCTATCTTCTTGCAATGCTAGTCCATATGGCATTTATAATACAACAAAATGTTCATGTGTAAACATAGTTTCTACAGTAAGTGTTATAATTGTTACAAGTATCTATTTTTCGTTATGAAGTACTACCAAATTTCAATGGTACGATTTACAAATCTGTATCAGGTTATAGAAATACAATTTTTACAGCCTTTTTGAGTATAAAGTATAGCAAAACTTCCAAAAAGAAATGACCATCATTGATTTTAATACATATTACCATTGTTGCGGAAATCCCAATTTTATTCATGGCATGAAAACAACACAGCTGGCTGTCTATGCTTGCCCCATAGCCACATGCCTCTGTTGCAGTGATTCACATGCACACTCAGCAGTGCACATATCCTTGCATGTGCCTACAACATCAGTCAGTAGCTCATGCGTTGTTTTTTTGCAAATTGCAAAGAAAAGGCATGTTGTGTCACAACCCTCAGAACAATACTGAGGGAGAATAAAATCAAGTTACCCAGATGTCAGGGAAGAAAAAATGCAAAGTAAAGTGACATAGAGCACTGTATTTATAGGAGTGTTTGCCTATCTGGAAATACACATTTTAGCGCTGATGTAGTTTAAATGGTGTATCAGCATCACCATAACGTCTGTATCAGGGCTAATATGTAGACTATAGTGTTGTCTTGCAATGGTCAGACCTAGCATGCAATATCATTATAATATCTGCTTCTTCTTGTACAACGGTTAGTTTAGGAAAAGAAGATATTGCCTCCCAAACCATCACCAGCAAACACTGCTTTTCTACTACACAACAAAAGAGTTTATAGCCAGGAGACGAATGTACATCTCTTAATTGGTATGTCAATGGACCTAGGGTTTGCCTTTTGCATAAATTTAATACCTGCCAACAGCTCCCATCTTCTCTTTTGGAGCAACAAAGCAACTTCAACAAACCCTTCAAGACTAGCTCTGCCTTTGATATTACAATATAGAAGGGAACTTTCTGTTTGAAGAGGAACTACAGTCGCAATATTCACCAGCTTGCAAGGGGTGCCAGCCAAGAAAAGGGCTCTATAGTGGTCATTTTAAAATTGCCTAAATGACTCTGTATGATGTGGTCTTGTTTAGTCAATATCATCTGCTTATTTTAATCAATTGGAAAATTTTGCAGCCACAGACTCGGCCAAATCACGGCTTGTCAATAAAGCCGTTTGCTTTAACGTTTTTTTTTCCAAGTTTCTTCAAACCAGTAATATATCAGTTAAATTGACTTTGCGTAAGTAACTGTTGTGGACAATATTAGGTAGTCTTTGTATTTTCAATACAAAATAGCACATATTTCATGCATATATTGTTCTGCTTGATGCAAAGATAAAATGATAAAAACAGAGACCGACTGTTTCATACACATCAAAGAGGGTATGCCTAGATGCATTTAGATATAATTTGAATGATGTTTAAATGTTATAAAGGTAATTGTCCCAAAAGGCAAACGTTGGTGATGCGTCCCGCCCTTGAGCACTGAACTCATCTAACAAAGGCATTAAAGACTGTTGCATTGTCTAGGTCAAGCTGGGATGGACTGTCAGAGAAGATGCACACCAGATTCGAAAATGGAGAAGACAGCGTAATTATAGAACACTATCAATCATAAAAAAGCACGGTGGCCTCTTCTAAAATATTTACCAATGAGAATTTGATCAGCTGTTACGGGAGAAAACACCAACAAAATCTGAGAGCAGCACAATTTGAGACCCAGATCACTTTAAACGTACCCTTTACCTGCAAATACACGCATAAGCAAGTGCATTCCCGATCTAAAAGAATGACGCCACACACCATATTCATAAGACCTTGTCACGATTATATAATCTCTACTGCAAACCCATATCGAATGCTATTGGACAAAAATCTTGATCCAGAGCACTCAATTGCTCCTTACAACGCTTAAGAGTCTTATACACGGATTCATAATTGGTAGGCATGGCTAATAGAATGGGATTGTATACAACATCTTACTTTTTCTGAAGCTTGTCAGACATTGCTTTTGCATGGAAAACATTTCCATTAGTACCTTCATACCTGTTGTCACAGAACATTCCTAATTTTGCAGTTCTACATCACATCTTTGAGCTAAGCATTTTAGCCTTTTGTTGTTTCTTCAGTTTCATTTCTGTCTGCTTCGAGAGGGTGGTGAAAGTAAATATCATTAATTTGTGCAGATAAGAAAAATGTATTGTACATGCACCATAACACATGTATAGTGCAAACTTATACTTGTAAGTAGGTTTAGTTATTAACTAGTCGAAAATAATTTAATATTTAGTTTGTACATGGACATGTAGGGCACTGTTTACATGGTTTGTTTAGTATTAAAGTAATAAACAAATTGACTCCCTAGTAGCTTACTGTCCTTGTAAAGACTTTCAGGAATTTGCTTTTATTTTGTCTACCAGTTCCATGTATTAACTCTGACGACAATGTATTGTCTTGAGCTTTTGAAATTTGTTCATCGTCAGGCATCCTTGACCTTGGTACATGTACAATGTACTATTACCATTGAAGCAATGTATTGTCTTGAGCTTTTAAAATTTGTCTACCATCATCAGACATCCTTGACCTTGATACTATTATCATTGGGATCATGACATGCGTTCTATGTTTTAATAAGCAATGATGGGCATTTCAGTTTTAGTATAATTTTACTTAAATACACTGTAAACACTCGTATCGACTTATTTAATAATGAAATTGAAAATTGTTATGACTTCAGAAATAACTTTAGATAAAAAATTATAACAGTTACTGCAGAAACTCTGTTAAGACATTTAGTTTTCATTATATTATGTATGCAATATGGGCTGGCATTGCAAGAAGAAAGCTTACATTAACATGGTGGGTGGGGTAAACGTACATGATAAGTACATGTACTTTCATATGGTAGTTAGCTATATTTACTTTAAGAATATATCTTGATAACATGTACATATACTCAATCTCAAACAAGCTTACTGCGTATGGTCAGTTTTATCAGTGTGTTTATGTTCATACTGAAATAACCAACACATATAGAAAAATGTTGCTGAAAAATATTATGTACCCTAACTACATAACATTATCTATGTAAAACGTCTATTGTTCAAGTTCTTTTTCATTCAAAGATAATTTGGTACATGCTTGTGCTATATAGACGTGCCATTAAGTAGAAAAATAAGTTTTATGTATTATAAGTAATGCTATGTACTGTATAATGTTTAATGATTTTTATGAATTTTAGGTAATCTTGACCTTGAAATGACATTGCCATTGACCTCTGCTGTTCCAGTTTAGTACAAGGTCTAAAGCCGTAGTTTTAGAAAAAATGTAATCAGTTAAAAAGTTTCCAGTAATATTTATAACAAAAACACTGTCGTATTGTTTTTGGATTGTAAATGCAGCAACCCCAACTTACATATTTAAGGGTGGTGGGTAGTGGGTGGTGGGTGGGGTAATTTCAGTTATACTAACCATATAAACATTTATTTTTACCTAATTGCTTTCATTTCAACGGATATAAACCTTTACTTATGTTAAAATTTAAAGATATGTGTTTAAACATCATTTATAAAATGTATCAGCTTTGATATTTGGTAGAAAGCTTATTTTTGGTGATTTTTTAACTATTTGACCTTGAAATGACCTTGACCTTGACCCATGCTAATCCAATTTAGTACAAAAGAGTCAAAGCAGTAGTTTTAGAAAAAAATGTTATTTGTTAAACTGTTTCCAGTAATATTTATAACAAAAACACTGTCGTATTGTATGTTGATTGTAGATGCAGCAAGCGCAAATGAAAGATTTTAGGATGGTGGGTGGGGTAATTTCAATTATACTCATCCATATTAACATTTATTTTTACAAAATTACTTTCATTTCAATGGATATAACCCTATACTTATGTAAATGAGTAAAGATATGTGTTTTACAATCGTTTATACAAGTTAACAGATTTGATATTTGGTAGAAAGATAATTTTTAGTGATTTTTTAGTATTTGACCTTGAAATGACATTGACCTAAACCTTGGCAGACTAAAAGTTGGAAGCAGATTTGTAGCCTTGATATTGAGGTATCATGTTAAGTCAAATAGTTTACCATTCCATGTGCGTTTAAAACACTATTTAACATTTAAGTAAAGTAAGGTATTTCTTTATTTTGGTATTGAATTTGACCTTGACCTTGACCTTTTCCAACTTTCCACCCAAGGTCGGCAACTCTTACCTACTGTACAATAAACTACAATGTCTCCCAAACATTTTGGTATATAACTCAGCTTGTTACTTTTTTGTGCAACCTTTCTCCTTAAATAAGCTACTTTTTAGACCTTTGCTGCTCTACTACTAGACGCTGTGTGACTTTATAGTTTCACTAATTCTGGTTCCCATGGTAAAAAACAGACACACTAAATATGATAAAAAATCCCGAACGAACATCCATCGCGAAAATGTTTCTGCATGCGAGAACATACTTTCTGACACATTGTAAACTTATCGAACGTGTTTGTTGCTGTTGCATTTAAGTAGGTGATAGACATAATCATAACTAAACAAAAATGCAATGGAAAGTTGTTTATTTCAATAAGAAGCTTGAACACGTCTCTTTACGTGTTTTGTTTTTGGTACTTTCCCTGACCTATTGTTATCGATGTACTCTCTCTTACTTTGATCAACTCTGCTTGTTTTGTATTCCTTCTTTAAACAAATATAGCATATTTTGCATTACATTTAAAAGATATTTTGTGTCAACATTTGAGATGTTATAATGCGTATGTAAGTTTCAAAAATAAATTATAAAAAAAACATGTGTTACGCTAGATGTTTGGCTAAGACATAAACTTTGCACGTCGTTTATGTTGGGTCATATAAAAACTTTAGAAAAAGACTAAAAAGCAGATATACTTAATATGATGAAATCCCGACAACAACAGGTATACATTCATCCGTTGCAAGAAAAGGGAGATACATTTCATTCACTACATACTGACAAAGTCTATTATCATCTCATTGCAAAATAATGAGAAATAGTCAAATAACATATAATATTGAAACATTTAAACAAAGATTTGTTGTTTTAACAGTTTCATATGACTGTGGTCTTTGACCTTGTTCGCGAGAAATTTTTACGGACTAATGAGCGAATTGTGGTTTTGATTAATCCGGATTATAGAAAATACGATTATAAATTGTTCAAGTTGTTTAAAATCTGTGATGTACCAAACGATGTGTATTATACTTAGTTTAAATAAGTGAACATGAAGTATAAAATGGACGTCATTAAAAAAATAAAATGGATAAAGTAAATGAAATCGTTTTGGAATCAGCTGTGGTTATTCTAAGCGGTAATCTTTTCAAACTTATTGTCCCTGTCAATCTAATAATTGCAGCGTGTAGGCATGGAAAACTTCGACCAGAGCGTTTGATCATTTGCACGTGTTTGTTCTGTAACGAACATCTAGAACAGTTTAACGGAATAGATCGGTAAATCTAGAAATGACATTTCGAAATTTTTCCTGTGTTTTTTCTTTGAAAGATAAAAATCGAAATTATTTCATAACAACAGCATCGGTAACATCGATAGCTGCTACCTGAAGCATGCGTTTTCGGACGAAGAGCACGCACGTTCTGTTCTTGTAGATAAAAACTTATCGAATTTCAATTCATTTACATGACAGTTGTAATTTTAAACAAGCAAAATAAAAAATGATAAAGGAACGCAATTCAGTCATAGACCCAGATAAAGCTATGAACCTTGAACGTTGCACTTCCTGTCAATATCCTCTTTCATTGTGCTAAATATCAAGTAAATATGTTGAACGAATTTTAGCTATGTTCCCTATAAACATGAGTTTACATTATTAAATGAGATAATTCAAAAGGATACACGATATAGTTATGATCATTAGTTATTTCACTTCCTCCA